>PVKE010001573.1:0-89830 GCA_004027555.1 Craseonycteris thonglongyai | reverse complement strand
CCTCTGCTGAGGAAGGAACTCCCTCTCCGGCTTCTGTTCTTTAGCTTCTGTGGGGACCTGGCCCATAGGGGGTGGGCAACACGGCTGGCTGCCCTTCGGGGTTTCGTTTCCTGGTTCCCTTTCCTTTCTGATGGGTGGGCTCTGGGAGGGAGGGACACGCTGGGTCCTGGAGGGGCTCCCCAGGCCGCCTTCTCCGAGTCGGGGGAGGGGTGCCTCTTGTCCCTTGAGTGATGGGACTGGCATGTGAGCAGGTGTCTGTGGGGAAGCCTGCAGCGATTTACACAGTTATTCACAGGACCCCAGAGGGGTGGTGGCAGACCTGGGCTGGGGCAACATCTAGAATCTCTGGGTTGTGCTCAGCCCCCTGGTTGGGAGTGGTGGGGGTGGGAGACCTCGGACCTTACTGGGGGTCTGTCACTCATGCCTAAGCCTGAGTTCAGGCGGACTTCCCCCTCGTCCCCGATACGGGAGACACGAGACCGGGGCTTCAGCCCTGCCCCCGAGGAGCGTCCCCCCTGTTCTCATTCCACAGAAGTGCCTGGTGACCCCCGCCCAGGTCCCACGTACCCGTGGAGATCGGTGTTTGCACAGAGCATGGGCGCTGCCCCTCGTGTCTCTAGACAGAGCTCAGCTCCTTCCTTAGCTCCCCCGACATCTTCCAGGGGCCACGAGCGACCCAGTCCTGCCCGCCTCCCCCTCCCCATCCTCCTGTGTCTCCCGGGGGCTCAGCCCACCTCTCCCCACTGAGTCCTGGGGGTGCCCATGGCCTTGTCCCCTTGTCCCCCTGTGCCCACAGCAAGCACGCCCTGGGCAGCCACGAGTACATCCAGCATTGCTGCAAGTTTGACATCGACATCCGGCTGCAGCTGATGGAGCAGAAGGCCGTTCGCAGCGATCTGGCCCGGACGGTGTGTGTGGGGCGCGGGGGTGGCCGAGGGGCTGAGGCACACGTCCCAGGGGGCACGGCAGGGGCAGGGAGGAGCGCTGGGCTGAGGTGAGGGCTGCGCCCCTCCGTGAACAGGGTGCTCCCCCCCCAGGTGAACGATGACCAGAGCCCCTCTACGTTGAACTACCTCGTCCATTTGCAAGAGAGGCCGGTCAAGCAGACCATCAGCAGGTGAGCGTGGGGGCCCCCTCGGAACTCTGGGGGCACCCCAGCAGCCACCCTCATGTGCCCGTCTGCCTGGACTTCTTACAGGGTTTGGGGTGGGGCCCAAGAGTCTCAGGGGGACAGTCCCCAGTCGAGGGGCCTCACGTCTGCCCTGGTGCTTTGCCATCACTCTCTGGGTGACAGGTAGCCAAGGACTCACGGGTCACCTGGAAAGAGCGGGGATCCCTTCAGAGTGGGGTTGGGCTCCTGAGTTACAGGGAGGGAGGGAGAGGGGCCCCCCCGGAGTCCATCCTGACCTCGCCTATGGCTCCCCATCCCCAACTCCCCAGGCAGGCCCTGAGCCTTCTGTTCGACACCTACCACAATGAGGTGGACGCCTTCCTGTTGGCTGATGTGAGTCTAGCTTCCGGGGCTGGTCCCGGCCTCAGGGGTCCTCGCCCCCGTACCCCAGTCCTCCCGGGGCTGGTCCCGGCCACAGGGGTCCTCACTCCCTGCTCCCCATCCTCCCGGGGCCTGCCAGCCCCAGAAGGTGCTGGAGCCGACGCTGCAGACCTGTCAGGAGTTTCCCTACTGGGGTGCCCTGCTCCTCTGTAGCAGAAGCTCAGCAGCCACGTCCTGACCCCTGTCCTGGGCGTGGGCCGTCTCCAAAGCTGGGGACACAGGTGTCCTGCCACAGGAGGGGGCGGGTCCCAGAGGCAGGGGAAACTATGGGATTATACATTCGCCCCAAGTGCAGTGGCTGCAGGAGATCGGATGGGGGTCTTGAGAATTCCCTGTCCGGGGAGAGGTGGGAGCTCAGCATTGTGCCCGGTCAGCCCCCTCCCCACCACAGGAAGCCTTTTCCAGAAGCCTCTGCCCGAGCATTGGCTGTGGGGGGGTCTCTGAACCCCTTTCTGCGCTGGCCTGGCCCTGGGTTAGTGGCTGCTGGGCTGGGGCAGCATGAGAATCAGCTCCAGGGAGCTTCTTCAGTTTCTGCTAGAAAAACAGAGTCAGGACGTAATGCTCTTCGCAGGCACCCCAAGGGGGTGGGGGACGAGTCCATCGGGGCTTCCGGAGGGGCTGGGGGACAGATGGGGGATGGGCCAGGGGAGGTTTGGGGGAGGAGGTCAGATTTCAGCCAGTCCACGATTTGAATTGAGATGGAGGGAAGCCGACGAGGGAATTCCGAGTCAGAAAACCGCCCAAGCGCAGGGCTGACGAGACGGGCCTGGAAATGCTGGGAGGTGGGCTGAGGTGCGAGGCTGCGTGTCCCCGGGGGAGCCCCCTGTGTGTTGTGCAGCATGAAGAGGAGACGGGTGGGGGGTGGCTGAGGGAGTGGGGACCACGCGCCTCATCAGGTCCAGTGGGAGCCGCTGGCAGAGGCTGCGGGTTCCTCCGGAGGGTCGGAGCCCACGCTGCTCCTGGCCTGCCCGCCTCACGGGGCCCCTCCCACAGGGGGACTTCCCACTGAAGGCCGACCGGGTGGTGCAGTCCGTGAAGGCCATCTGCAGCGCACTGGCCGCGGTGGAGACCCCCGAGATCACCAGCGCGCTCAGCCAGCTGCCCCCCTGCCCATCCCGCGTGCAGCCGCGGATCCAGAAGGTACCGGGCGCGGGACGGAGACTGGGATGTCCCCAGGTGACTGACAGTGTGACCAGCTGTCCCATGTGGATGGCTCCCTGCTTCACCCCCATGGGTCATGTTGCAGCAGTTCTGCCGCAGGGGTGCTTGGTTTCAAAAGGGGTGCCAAGCGTGTCCCCCGCTTCCCGATGACGCGGGTGGGCTGGGGTCGGCCCTCTGGGAGCCCAGACTGGCTCCGGCTTCTGTGCCCATTGGTCCTGAGCCCGGGGCTCCAGACGCCCCAGTGGGGGGCTGGGCAGATGGGCCAACGTGACTGGTGCTTGTAGAGGGTGTGTTGGGGTGGCCTGAGGGTCTCGGGGTGTCTCAGCCGGTGGGCAAGATGATTTTGTCCTTGTTCTCGCTCACTCCGTGCGTCACAGGGAATTGGCGCAAACTGTTACCCCGTCCTCCCCCGGGGGGTTTCTGTCCCCCAAACGTCAGCCCAGCTGGGGGGGCTGTGGCCCTGACACTGCCCTTCATGTCCCCGCCCCCACAGGACCCCGCTGTGCTGGCCATGAGGGAAAACCGAGGTAAGGCCCCGCCTCCCCCCCCCCCCGGCCCATGTGGGTCTGTGGGTGTCTCCCCAGATGAGGCCAGGGCCCAGCTGGAAAGCACATTTCTCACCAGGGAAACGCCATTCTGTTTACTAGTAACTCCTGGGGTGTCCCTGGGAGATGGTGGGCGGGGCATGGTGGCCCTGAGCCCGGGTTCCAGATGGGGAAACTCACCCCGGGGGCGGGCATGCCCATTTCCCAGGCCGCCCCTCACGGCCCCCACGTTTCCAGGGGAGGGGTGCCCGGGGAACTGGAACGTTCCGCGAGGCTTCCCCCTGGAGTCTTCCGGGCAGAATTCTGCCCTCCTGAGCCCGGATGCCTGGGACTTGAGGTCTGTGATTCTCAGTCTTCTGCGTCTCAGCCCAATACCAGTGTCACAAGAAGCGCTGCCTATCCAGGGGCCAACAGGGACGGTGGCGGCTTTTATTTTGCTGAGCAATGGCTTTTTTAAAAAAGCCACTGGCTGTTAGGACCCCTACTATTTCCTAAAAGGAAGAACACGTAATCTCGGACGTTGCGTTCCGCACAAACGAGGGCACGAGAGGCCCTGGCGTGCCCCTGCTTTTACCTCGTCCTGCCCCCGATGGGCGAACTGGGTCACCACTGTTAGGAGGCCGACTGCCCCTTGGGGTCTCCCCCCCACCCTGGGGGCCGGCGGAGGCCTCACGACCTTGCTCTCTGACCCTGCCCTTTGGCAGAGAAGGTCGTGGAAGCCCTGACGGCCGCTATCCTGGACCTGGTGGAACTCTACTGCAGCACGTTCAACGCCGACTTCCAGACGGCCATACCCGGCAGCCACAGGCGCGACCGGGTGCAGGGGGCCTGTCACCTGCCCGGGCCCCTGGCCTTCACGGTCTATGCCACCCACCGCATCCCCATCACCTGGGCGGCCAGGTGAGTGAGCCCAGGGCTGACGATCGTGTGCGGGCATCCTGGTGGCTGAGTGGGGCAGGGCCTGGGGGTGGGGAGGGGACAGGCTGGGGCCTCGTGAGCAGGCAGGGTCCCCTGGGCCGTGGAGCAGAGGCAGCAGCTGCTGACAGACAGGCGACAGATGGCCGCTTCCCAGCCCCCATGCCTGCCCCCCTGCCAGTGACCACGCTTCTCTGCAGATGCACGACGGGAGGGGCGGGGAGGTGGGCACGGACCTTTGTCTGGAACTCCCAGGCCTGCAGCCTGGGTGCAGGGTCCCCAGCATCCAAGGCCTGGGGAGGGGGCGGGGGGATGGCTTCTGGCTCCGCCCCCTCCTCTGGGCCCCTCCCCGCCCGCCCTTCCCCTCCACGCTTTGTTTCTGGCTGAATGTATTCCTCTGGGCCACTGGCCGGGAACAAAGGAGGCAGCCTGGGAAACCGGGACCTGCTCTGACCTCTCCTGTCAGGCACCTGTCACGGGCCCCAGGGACCCCCGTGTGCTGGCATGCGGGTCGGCATATGTCGCTTCCATCCCCCACCCCCCTTACCTGCCCGTGGGCACCCCCCCAGCTGCGTGGCCGGTTCCTGAGAAGGAGGAAGAGCATCCCCATCCCAGCGTGGGGTCTGCAACTGGGCCGAGGAGTGCAGACGAAGTCGCTTCTCCCAGAAACCCGGTGTGGCTGTCATGCCGCGTGGCCTTGTGTGACAGCCCCCAGACCCAGAGGCGGCTCAGCTGTGGAAATGGGGCGGAAGCGGGGTGACGCTGAGTGGCAGCCTTTCTCTTGCAGCTACGAAGACTTCTACCTGTCCTGCTCCCTCAGCCACGGCGGCAGGGAGCTGTCCGGCCCTCAGCACACCCGCAGGGCCCGCTTCTCCAAGTACCTCTTCCACCTCATCATCTGGGACCAGCGGTGAGCCCCCAGCCCCCCGGCGCGGGGCCCCGCCGGCTCCCCACTAACCCTCACCCACAGCCCCTCTGCCTCCCCAACTTGTGACCGGGGTCGAGGATACCGTCCACCCCTCACGCTGCGATGGGACTCCCATGAGGAGTATCCACACGACTCTTCGGAAACTGTGAGGGACCGTCCACGTTAGGCGTCAGGTGTAACGACACGCTGTTCTGATCTCATCTCCCGTCCTCCGTTGGCTTTTCTTTTTAAACATTTTCTTTTTTAATTAATTTATTTTATTGTTTTTGACAGAGAGAGATAGAGATAGAGATACAGAGACAGAGAGAGAACTGAACTGGGGGAACTCCCCAGTTCAGCATATGGATCCGCACGGGCCGGGGCCGGGATTCAATCCTTGGTCCCCGGCGCTACAAAGTGAGCGCTTAACCCACTGAGCCATCCCGGCTTCCCCGCCATTGGCTTTTCTTTCCCATGTTTCTGGAGGACATGAGGCACTTAGCGATGTGGGGGGAGGGGGTTGTCTAGGGGAGCAATGAGCTCGGAGCCGGGGAAGAAGCCGGGCTCCAGCTGTGTGTCTCGTCCTGGCTTCCTTTCGGCCTCTCTGTGCCCCCGTTTCTCAAACTGTAAAGCGGGTGACCTTTAACCCGGGCACCGTTGGGGCATGGAGAGGAGGTGATTCGTTAGAAATAGGAAGCCAGGAGCACAAGAGAGTATCACTCACTGTTTATCGACAGCAATTTGCTGCCGGGGAGGAAATGGAGACACAGGCGCCCCATGTGGGGGCAGGTGTGTACCTGCCCACGGCCCCTTCTGCACTGTGTTCGGGTCCCCCCCGCACCCCGTTTCCACCCCAGCAGTTGTCAGGAAGCCCGGTTTTGCCGCCGCAGCTTCACGTCCCCAGACCAACTGCATCTGAGCTGTATTTTCAGAGCAGAAAACTGCTTCAGTGCGTGGAGTGCGGAGGAGAGAGGCTGGGGACGGACCTTGGGGAGGCCAAGGTCGCCAGAGTAGGTGGACGGAGAGTCTCTGGGGAGGGTCGGGTCACTTCACAGATGGACACTGGGGAGGCTGGCCCTTCTCCCGCCTTCGTGCTGGTGTGACGCTTAGAGCAGCCACACCCCTTCCTGAACCAAGTGTGGGGGCAGCAGAGACGCCTGTGACGTGGCTTCCCAGTTTCACTAGCCCCTTGGCAGCCTCTGGCCTCAGTGACTTCCGCTGCCAAGGGAGGGGTGCTGTCTAGCGCCCCAGCTGGGCGGACCCCACACATGTGGCTCTGGACACCCTTCCCACAGAGCAGCCTGGTCGTCCCCAGCCGCCGACTCTGCGTGTCTCATTTGCTCCCCGCCTGAGATCCTGGCCTCGGACCTCAGGGAGCCCCCGGGGATGGTCTCTTGTCAGGGCTGCACATCCAGACGCCCCGTGGGGACCTCGGGGCACCTTCATGGTGGAGACCCAGCTGGGCCCATGAGAAGGCTCAGAGCAGCGGTGCTGGGTGTGGTCCCGTCCTGTCCTGTGCCCCGTGGGCAGGTCATTCGCCCCAGAAGGTGCCCCCTGGAGGAGTGCTGGAGAGCCCGTTGGGACTTCACAGGTCAAGCGAGTGGCTCAGGACAGAGCACGTGACTCACGCTTTCTTCACCGAATGCTTAGCTGCAGGAGCCCTCTCGGTTCCGGTTTCTCTGTTGGAAGTGACGGACCTGGTGACAAGGGACACGCGGGGATGCTGGTGCAGGAATGTTCTGTGTGTAGAGCCTTTTGCCAGGGGCAGTAGCCACAGGGCCACACAGCGCAAGCACACAGACGTCACCTGCGCCTGTCACGGAAGTGCGGCCATGTCTCCTCTGTGCTGATGAGGAAACTGAGGCACAGGGGTGTGCGTAGCTATAGGTTTAAGTGGCAGAACCAGGACCAGAACTGGCGCAGCCTGGGAGCCCTTCCCGGAGGCGGCAGCCCTTCTGTGTGGAGTGTTGATGAGTGGGGTGCCATGGGGGGGGGGCGGGGAGGGGGTTTGCTAGGCAGGAGGCAGGTCAGGGCTGCGGCTGACCGGCCGGTGATGCCCCCTGACCCCCGAGGAAGGTCCGTGATGAGGTTTCATTCGAGGGGTTATGGCTCAGTTAGAACGTATCCTCACCCTCCTTTTGCTCTGGACCTGAGACTGGAAGCTGCTTCATAGGGGCAGAGACGGGAGCGGGGCCCAGTGCCCGCAGCACGGGATGGGGGGTGCCAGCTGACTCTCTCCCGCGGAGGTGGCCGGAGGTGGCCATGAGGGATCAACTTGCTCTCAAAATAGGCCTGCGGCAGGGCCCTGCACCCTCCAGTCAATCCCTGGCCTGGCCTGGCCACCGAAGGGGTTCTAAGTATAGCTGTGGCCCCCCCCAGGACAGAGGCAGCTGGGCAGGAGCCGGCTCTGCCATCCTGGGGGGTGGGGGCATCGGAAGAGTCAGGGAGGGAGTCACGGGAGGGCCTCACTCGGGTGGAGATCCCCCTGGAGGACCGAGGGGCAGCGGGGAGCTGCTGGACCCCAAAACGCCAGCCTTGAGAGTGGCTGCTGCGCCTCTGTGTTCTCTAGGCCCCCGGCCAGCAGGCGGGTGTGACAGTGAGGACTTTGGCCCAGGGACAGCTTCCGGGAAAGGTAGTGCGCCCTTGCGCCCCACCCTAGTGCCCTAACACCAGCGTGTGAGTCAGGCCTGGGCCTGGGGGAGACCTGGGGTGCTGGGTGGTGGCTGCCAGGCTGCATGACCACTTGACCTTGTCGCCCCAAACCACGCACGCACCCAGCGGGGGCTTTGAGAAACCCCTCCCCTTGACCCTTGTGTCTTGGGAAATATGTGGGATGAGAACAAACCATCTTGTGAGCCCCGGGGAGGAGGCTTTAGGAGCAGACAGACAGGTGGAGTGTCAGGGGTAGAATCCTCACCTGGAAGAGGTGCAGCTTCTTGGTGGCCCTGTGTGTGCCCATGTCCGATAGCAAGGGGCTCACAGCACAGGCCGTGGGGTCACCTGAGCTCTGGGCTGCATGAGTTCCCTCTGCTCACCGTAGGGAGCCCCTCCCTCCAGAGCCTGGCTGCAGAGATGCCCACCTGTGCTTCTAGAAGCATCCCCCGGGGGTGTTCCTCCAGTTTGGGAGGGTCTTGCTTCTGTAGAAAGGCTTCCCCGGGGAGCACGTCCTATATCTGAGAGGGAGGCCAAGTTCTCGGTGGTAACGTGACTTCCTGGGCCACCTGTTCCCTGAAGCCCCCCCCCCACCTCTGGGGCGGGACCTCCTGACCGGGTCCCCTGTTCTCCTAGGATCTGCTTCCCCGTGCAGGTGAACCGGCTGCCCCGGGAGACGCTGCTGTGCGCCACGCTCTACGCCCTGCCCATCCCCCCGCCCGGCAGCTCCTCGGAGGCCAACAAGCAGCGGCGGGTGCCCGAGGCTCTGGGCTGGGTCACAACCCCGCTCTTCAACTTCAGACAGTACGTATGTGCGTGTGCGTGCATGTGTGCATGCATGTGCATGTGCACGCTCCCACCTGGAAGGGGCAGGGGATGCAGGGAAGGGCCCTGGGCTGGGTCACAACCCCGCTCTTGAACTTCAGACAGTACGTGTGTGCGTGCACATGCATGTGTGCGTGCTCGTGCGCGTGCACGTGCGTGCTCCCACCTGGAAGGGGCAGGGGATGCAGGGAAGGGCCCGGCTGGTTCGCTGGCCACCGCCCCTCAGGAGGGCTGGCCGTGAGGGGCTTTCCCGTGGAGTCTGCAGGGTCCTGACCCCGGGGGAGGGGACCCAGGGACAGGACTGGTGACCAGGACCTCGAATGTAATCGATGGTGCCCGGGCAGGGCTGGTGGCATGGGACTGCGCACAGGGATGCAATGCCCGCTAGGATGTCACCTGGTTTTGTCACTGGATGGACATTAGATCTAGCTCTCTATCTCAGGAAGGCCTCCTGCCACTGGGCCATCCAGATGGGGTGTGGTTAGCTCAGGAAGGCTTCAGGGTACAGCCTGTGGCTTCCCGGGGCCACATTGGAAGAATTGTCTTGGGCCACACACACAACACACTCATACTAGCTGATGAGCTAAAGAAAAGGCCGCAAAGAGAATGCTCATTATGTTTTAAGAACGTTTATGAATTTGCGTTGGGCCGCATTCACAGCCTTCCAGGACCGAGGGCCGTCGGTTGCACGACCTCGGTCTAGGGGGCGAGTGAGAGAGAGGGTCTAGGGCAGGGGCGGCGAACCTTTTGGCGATTGAGTGCCAAAGTTTATGAAATAAGAGTATACTCGCTCGACTCGCGTGCCAACCCATCGAGTGAAATAGAGGTATTGATTATTTTTATGTCTATAAGAGCATAAACAATAATTTTTTAAATGGTATTCACAGCTCTGCGTGCCGAAATAATTGCTCCGCGTGCCACTTTGGGCACGCGTGCCATAGGTTCGCCACCCCCGCTCTAGGGCATGGCCTCAGGCAGAAAAGGCGGGTTTGGGGATGGGGGAGCTGTGGGGGAAGCCATGTCCTTAGCCACTGTGTGTGGTGGCTCATCTCACCTTCTGCTCTCCGTAGTATCCTGACCTGTGGCCGGAAGCTTCTGGGCTTATGGCCAGCAACCCAGGGGAACTCCAGCGTCCGCTGGAGTGCACCTAATGTCCACCAGCCCGACAGCGTGATCCTGCAGGTGAGAGCCCAGCCCCCGCCCCTGTCACCCATCGGGACCACTCGGCAGCTCCAGGGTCCCCCTGGATGTTGGATGGAGGAGAAAGTGCTGGAACCTTGGGCGCAGGGTGATGGAGTGTGGCTGAAGCAACCGGCCAAATGTGGTTAGGCTTGTGGTGCACGGTGAGCTCTCTGGAATCTGTCCCGGCATCTGAATGCCACTTTGTGTCCCGAAGGCAGGCCTGAGGTTGTTTCCACCCAGTCCCTGCGTTGAACCCTCTGATTACCAAGTCTGCGCAAATCCGAGCTGTCCCCTGCTGGGGCCCAAGGGGGCGCCCTCCGTGCAGCCCATCACTCAGAGCTCTAGCAGGGGCTTTGGCGGGCAGCCACTCATGGGGGGAGAGGGGGAGCTGGTCCGGGCCCAGGTCTGGGTACCAGGTTCTGACTGCCCTGTCTGCACTCATGAGATGCTTGGTGAGGAACTTGGGACATCAGAGTGGACATCGAATGAGACAGAATGAAAGCTCCCGGAGGCAGGTGGTCGCGTCTGTCGTATTTGCTCCTCTGTGCCCCGGGCAGAGCGTGATACCTGGCACATTTGTTGAATGAGGGAATGTGGAACTCCTTCAGGGAACTGTCCCCCTGTCCCCCATCCACTTCCATTTTGGCAGGATGATCCCCGGGAAGCAGAGAGCAGGGGCCCCAGGAGGGCAGACTCCCCTTTGTTTCCTTCTCTCATTTTGCTGGAAGGGACCTCAGGCAGCACCTCAGTTTAATGGGGTTATTATTTAGCCTGAGGAGGAGGGCGAGGAGGTGGGAGGAAGGCAGGTGCGAGAGAGAAACCGGAGAGTTGCGTGGGTCGTAGCCCCCCAACTTACGCCTGTGCTCTCCCCCAGATCGACTTCCCCCCGTCCGCCTTTGACATCAAGTTCACCAGTCCCGCTGGGGACAAGTTCAGCCCCTGCTATGAGTTTGCCAGCCTCCGGGAGGAGGACCAGCGCACGCTTAGGAACATCATGCAGAAGGAGTCGCTGTACTGGTGAGGCTTCCCCCCGGGGGGCTCAGGCCCTCCCCGGTCTGTCCTGGGCTGTTTGGCCTGTCCCCTCCCAGCCCCAGAGCCTCGTCCCTCTGGTCTAGGAGTCAGGTGGGATGCTGTGGGCAGGGCCACTTGGGCAGCAGGGTGACCCCCATCGGGGTCAGGATGTGAGCTCTGGGGCTGCCCCCATCCCCAGGCTGGGGCTTGGCCTGCCCCCCAGCCCAGATGAACCTCCTCCTGCTGGCCCTGCCCCCTGCCCCGCCCCCATGCACACAGCCTGGGTGCTCTCACTTTCTAGAAGGGGTCAGATGTCTGTCACGGCAAACTGGCAGCTCTCTGGTGAGCGAGGCCAAGCTGATCGCATCCCGGGGGTTGGGGGGCTGCTTCTCACACCTGGATTGGAGCCAGGGGGTGAGCAGCCAGGAGCTGCGTGGCCTCTGGGGTCCTCCCGGACTGCTTGTTCCATGTACCCCTCTGGTTCCTGCAGGGTCCTCTGCATGTGGGTTGTGGGGGGACCAAGGGAGACAGGGGGGCTCATCTTCCGTCCTCATGGCCCTCGCAGCCCAGCTAAGTGGCGGCAGCCCTCCCTGCCCCACACCTCTGCTCACCCCTCACTTCATTAGCCCTCAGCTCCTCCCATTAGACGCCTGATCCCAGGAGGTCTATAGGCCCTACAGGACCTCCTGGGAGGCCTCTCAGTGTCCAGCCCAGCTGTGTGGGGCCCGCTGCCCCCTGTCAGCGGGGCGTGGGAGTGGTGTCCCCAAGGGCGTCCTCAGGAGGGGAGAAATAGTCCCCTTTGTCTCTGCCTTCTACCTGAGATGCCCCAGACTCAGTGTGGGAGCTGAGCTTCGGGCCCTGCGGTCACCCTGGCATCTTTAAAGCCTCCTGGGCTGTGGTCCCATAAGACATACTGAGGAACTGGCGTGCAGTGTAGCCTGGTCTGAGGGGCTCAGGCCATGTGCAGCGGGGGAGCCACCGAGGAGCTGGGGAGGGCTCCACACTGCAGTAGGACAAGCACCCTGCCCCCTGGCTCCCCGATGCACCCTCATCCCTGCCCCGCCCCCAGGCTCCCCAATGCCCACTCATCCTTGCCCCACCCCCTGGCTCCCCGATGCACCCTCACCCCCGCCCCGTCCCCTGGCTGATGCGTTCTTTCACCCCCGCCCCGCCTCCAGGCTCACCGACGCGGACAAGAAGCGCCTGTGGGAGAAGCGCTATTACTGCCACGCGGAGGTGAGCTCGCTGCCCCTGCTGCTGGCCAGCGCCCCCAGCTGGGAGTGGGCCTGCCTGCCCGACATCTATGTCCTCCTGCAACAGTGGGCCCCCATGAACCACCAGGCTGCCCTGGGGCTCCTGCATGCCACGTGAGTGGTTCCCCCATCTTCCCTGACCCACTGTCCTCCCCCTGCGCCTGGGGGACCGGAGCCCGCCCCCCGATGATCCACAGACACACAGCCAAACAGCCGACGGGCCCGGGACGCTCGCTGTCAGCGTTCGCTGTCTGCCGGGCCGTGCGGCCGTCTGTCCACCCACCTATCCGTCTTATTTTCTTATGCGTTTCTGTGCCAACTGCACACAGCCTCGTTCCTAAGTGCTCTGTCGTGTCTTGTGGACCAGAGCTCAGCTTGGCGTGTTAGCTTTTCCTTTGAGGCAGAAGTTATGTGCAAGGAAACGCCAGCCCTTACCTGCACAGCTGCTGGGTTTCAACCCGGGCGCACACCTGCGGAACCCGGCCCCTTGTCTACTCCAGCGGCCCCCTCCCCCCTCTTTCCTCTGAAGGGCTTTCTGGGGACCTGCTGCTCCTAGTCTGTGGCTCTTCCCAGACAGCGCCCCTGTCTCACCTTCTCAGGAAGTAAACTGTACGGGGTCCACCGCCTGTCCTGCCTTTGGGACTTTCTGAGGCCGTGGTTTTGCCAGGCTGCACTGATTCTGCCAAGGTGGACGGGCTTCTAGAAAATTCCATGACTCTCGCCCAGCCAGACTTGACATGAAGGGTGACACCAAGACCCGATAAGGCTTTCACCCCCATGAGGGCTCTCGGATAACGGGGCTTCCTGGCACAGTGGGAGTCAAGGAAGAGATCATGGGGAGTGGCCCTGAGGACCTGGCCCCATTCTCTCTAAATCATACGAGGGATGCGGCCACCCTCCAGCCGTTCCGTGGCCCATTGACCCGGAGGCAGGGCTGTGCTCGAGGGGCTGCCCAGAGGGGTGCTGATGGTTCTTCTAGTAGCTCCGGCCGTCTGGGGGGCCGTGCTCCCCTCGGGCGCCCTGGTGTGGGGTGTGGGCCCACCCCGGTGCCCCCAGGCCTGCGGCTGGCTGACCAGGCCCCGGGCTCTGTCCCGCAGCTTCCCCGACCAGGAGGTGCGGCGGATGGCCGTGCAGTGGATCGGCTCGCTGTCGGACACTGAGCTGCTTGACTACCTTCCTCAGCTCGTGCAGGTGTGGGGCCCCCCCCCAGGGCGGAGACCGCGGGGGGCGCAGATGGCAGGCCAACCCCGCCCTCATCCTCCCTTCTTCCTGAGCAGGCCCTCAAGTACGAGTGCTACCTGGACAGCCCCCTGGTGCGCTTCCTGCTAAAACGTGCTGTCTCAGACCTGAGGGTCACGCACTACTTCTTCTGGTAAAACCGCGGGCAGGGCTGAGTCCTCTGGGTCCCACGTAGCACAGTGAGGTCCCTCCCTGGCCCTCCCCCCTCATCCATGCACGGCAGAGAGAGAGAGCAGGAGCAGATGCCGCTGGCAGGGCGGGCACCTTCGGGGGTGGGTCCCTCTGTACAAGGGGGGGGGCCCAAAAAAATGGAATGTATTTATGGAAAGTTGTGCATGTGTTCCTGCACATTTAAACTTCAGTCCCCTCTTACGTCCTGTCTGTGGGATGCACCACACCTATCGAGACGCTTCTTCCACGGCTCCAGTTTTCCAGCTTGTTGATTTGGGCCTTTTAATGCTTTTTCCAGTTTTTTTTTTTCTTTTTTTAAGGATTTATTTTAATTTTTTTTGACAGAGAGCAAGAGAGACAGAGACAGAGAGAAGGGGGAGGGCCCAGAGCTGACATTAGTCAGCTCCATAGTTGACATTAGTTTTCCATGTAGTTTCACTCCACAGGTGGTCATGGGGCTGCACAGGGCAGGAACTGGGCTGGGAGCCTCCCACATAGGCCCCGGCAAGAACTGAACTGGGGGCCACACCCCAGTTCAGCATGTGGGTCCGCACGGGCCAGGACCGGGATTTGATCCTCAGTCCCCAGGGCTGCAAAGCGAGCGCTTAACCCGCTGAGCCACCCCGGCTTCCCCTGAGCCAAGGCTTATAAAATAATTGGAATTGTATTTTGACCAATGGGCTGAGACCTTCCTGCCCAATCAGAGCTGCACAGCTAGATACTCATTTGCATATTTAATGGCCAATCAGAATGCAGAGTTCTAATAGATGGTGTTATTTGGACCAATCATATGGTGCAAATTTGGATTCCAATTTACATAAACATGGACCAATCAGGGACCAGGGTCAGCACTGACTCTATATAAGCAGGCCTCCCTTTCATCTCAGGCAAGCACATTTCCAGAGGCTACGAACAGTTCACCTGCCTGAAGTTAGTGTCTTCTACTGCACCCCACACTGGGGACTCCTATTGGACTTGGGTTGGCGGCAGTGCCCTGCTGTTGATGATCTATACGTTCTCTTTCCACAATACTTCTATTCAATGATATGCACGGACGTTGTGGACCCTGAGAAGGGAGATACCCACCAAGAAGGGCTCCTGATGGCTAACTGGGCTCCCGTTCAAATGCAGAGCGTAGCTGCTGTTTCTAAACCGGGGCCTCTCATGGAAGCTGCGCTTCAGGGAGAAGCCTGCGCGGAACTGCCTACCTGCGCTGGGTTCCTGCCATCAGAACCAGCCCCTATAAGTGAGCTCCTGGAACTGTATTCCAACCCATAGGAGTGAGATGGTCCCCGTCCAATTGGAGCTGTGTGGCTATATGCTGACTGTCCTCTTCACCGGCCAATCAGAGTGGCTCCCTTCTGACCAGTCAGGAAAGGGATTTTTGTTTTGTTTTGTTTTAAAGATTTATTTTTTATTGTTTTTAACAGAGAAAGAGAAAGACAGAGAGAAGGGGGAGGGCTCAGAACAGTCTCCATAGTTGCACATCATTGGTTTTTCCACATAGTTTCATTCCACAGGTGGGCGCAGGGCTGCACAGGGCGGGAACTGGGCCGGGGTCTGACCCTGGTGAGGACCGAACTGGGGGACGCTCCCCAGTTCAGCATATGGGTCCGCATGGGCTGGGGCCGGGATTTGATCCTCGGTCTCGGGGGCTGCAAAGCGAGCACTTAACCCGCTGAGCCATCCCAGCTTCCCCTTCTTGTTTTTTGTTTCCCCTCTTCTTCCACGTCAGCAAAACGTTTCCATTTGTGGACTATTTTCATCCAAGAAAACAAAAAAAGTCGCTCTGGGGAGATCGGGTGACTAGGGAGGGTGGGGTGCGGGGGCCATGCTGGGTCTTTGGTCAGAACTGCTGAGCACTCAGCATGGTGTGGGCAGGGGCACGGTCCAGGCGGAAGAGCCAGTCACCTGTTTGCCACAACTCGAGATGTTTGTTCTGCAAATCGTGAGGCCACTGTCTCCAAACCTCCTAGATGAAAGCTCTGGGTGACGTTTGGCCCGGGGAACCCGTTCCTAGCGCCCACTGCCGCTCACGCCACAGAAGGACTCCAGTTTCTTTTGGGTGCCCCCTCACCTCTGCGAGGCATGCAGCATCTGCTTCCCCATCCAAGTCTGGGGGGGTTCTGGGGAGGCTGGCTCCGAGCCCCTCCCCAGATCCCAGCCTGGCCCGCGGCCTGTGAGGGTGCTGACCCCCACGCTGCGCCCGCAGGTTGCTGAAGGACGGCCTGAAGGACCCCCAGTTCAGCATGCGCTACCAGTACCTGCTCGCAGCCCTGCTGTGCTGCTGCGGGAAGGGGCTGCGGGAAGAGTTCAACCGCCAGTGCTGGCTGGTCAGCACGCTGGCCAAGCTGGCCCAGCAGGTGCGGGAGGCCACGCCCTCGGCCCGCCAGGTAGGCGGGGACGCGCCGCTGCCCTTCCCGGGCCCAGGCAGCCCTGGCCAGCCTTGACTGCTGGGCATCCCGACCTGCGGGGTGGCACGTGATTTGGGGTCCAGAAGGAGGCGACTCTGTCTAACCCGTAGGCCACAAGCTGCATACTGCCCCTGGATACGTTTTTTTTTGTTTGTTTTTGACAGACAGAGACAGACAGAGAGAAGGGGGAGGGCCCAGAATAGTCTCCATAGTTGCACATCATTGGTTTTTCCACATAGTTTCATTCCACAGGTGGGCGTGGGGCTGCACAGGGCGGGAACTGGGCCGGGGTCTCACCTGGGTGAGAACTGAACTGAGGGCACTCCCCAGTTCAGCATATGGGTCTGCACGGGCTGGGGCTGGGATTCGATCCTCGGTCTCCGGGGCTGCAAAGCTAGAGCTTAACCCGCTGAGCCATCCTGGCTTCCCCCCGTGGATACATTTTGCTTGGCAAAGTATCAACTATTTTAACTTTCAAAGGCTCAGCACAGTTGTGTAAGTTGTTCACTGCACAAGGGCACCCAGCCAGAGTGGGTGCGTGAGGGCTAAAGCCCAGCCTGACAGGACGGGGTCTGCTCTGCTGTGAGCCGTGGCTCGCGGCTGCTGTCACCCGCAGAGGACAGCTTTGGCCATATGCACGCAGGAACAGCAGGCTGCTGGTGACTAGCATGTTGAGGTGGAGGGCTCCTAAAACCAGAAGGCTGGCTTTTCTCAGTAATGGCCTGAGCCGCCAGTCCCCTCTGCCATGCAGCCTGCCCTCAGGTCCCTGGAGCCTCCTTGGAGCCCTTCTGTTGTCACCTAGCATCTCAAGGTGTCGGCTCTGCCCAGGCACCATCCCATGCCAGGCTACAGGACGGATGGGGCTGGGCGCCTGCCCTGGGGAGAGAGACGTGGTTGTGAGTGGAGCTCGCGGCCCCTTAGCTCCCCCCTCCTGTCGTCTGTCCCTCTCAGGGGATCCTCCGCACGGGCCTGGAAGAGGTGAGCCAGTTCTTTGCCCTCAATGGCTCCTGCCGCCTGCCGCTCAGCCCCAGTCTGCTGGTCAAGGGTATTGTGCCCAGGGTGAGTGACGGGTGGGCTTGGAGCCCTCGGAGTGGGGAGGGCTCAGTGGAGGGGGGTCCTCGCTGACCTGCTTGGTGAGAGATGAGGATGAAGGCATAGCTGGGGCCTCGCCCCAGCCCTGGTGCATGGGGACTCTGTTGGGCGAGGCTCAGGGCTGGGCTGGAGGAGCCTCTCCCAACGCTGCTGGGAGGCACCAGGCTGCCACCACTGCTCCTGTCTGCTATTCGGGAGCCTGCTGTGCACTCAGCACAGCCCTGAGGGTGGTGTGGTGGTGACTGCATTCGCCTAATGGCTCTTAGGAGGTCAAGCTGAGGTAGAGGTGGGACATGGGACTTAGCAGAAGTCTCTGACTGCAGGGATGAGAGAGCCCCTGCTGGACCTGAGGTCGGAAGGAACAGAACAGGGTGGTGGGAACAGGGTGGTGGCAGTTGGGAGGGTCGAAAGGAGCCAGGGCTCCGGAGAAAACCTGGAAGGCAGCGGCAGCAGCGGCCAGGCCCTTGTCCCTCCCGGGCGAGGACCGCCCTGACCCCGTCACTGTGCTCTCTGCTGTGGCAGGACTGCTCCTACTTCAACTCCAATGCCGTCCCCCTCAAGCTCTCCTTCCAGAATGTGGACCCTTTGGGCGAGAACATCCGAGTTATCTTCAAGGTGATCACCTGTCCCCCGAGCCCTGAGGGATGGAGGAGGTGGGGCCCAGGGGAGGGGCGAGCCCGAGCATGGCAGAAGCAGCCACAGGCCGGGTCTCTTCCGGCTCTCTCCGCTGACACTGTATTATAATATACGAAGGCCGGGGTCGGGTAAAAAAGGAAATAGGCTGATTCTGCGAGGCTGCAGAGGGTGGGATGTGTTCTGGATCAGGGGTGATCTGCGTGTCCCTGGTGGTTGAATGACTGCATGGCAGTGGTGTCCAAGAGGAAGTTCATGTATCAGGTGCAAGCCCTGCCCTCGGATACATGTTTCTGAGAAGCATGTATCCAGTGGGGGCGCTGAAATGCACACACCTGAGTTAAGAGCTTATTTTATATACGTGAGAGCTGTGGGAAAGCATCCAGCCATGTAACCGTTCTTGTTATGTTGACAATGGCTGGAGTTGTTCCAGGCAGCCCGCGTATGTGTATCTATTTGTTGGGAGGGAGTCTGAATCCAAGATGCAATATATAAACATTGAAGTTTTTATTAAGGCTTGGTGGGGATGTCGGGAGGGAGGGGGTGGATGTCATTCCCCACGAGGCTGCAGGGCTGGGGGAGCCCCCGCAGGGCCCGGGAGGTGATGGAGATGCTCGTTTCTTCTCTTCCTCCCTCCAGTGTGGGGATGACCTTCGCCAGGACATGCTCACCCTACAGATGATCCGCATCATGAGCAAGATCTGGGTCCAGGAGGGGCTGGACATGCGCATGGTGATTTTCCGCTGCTTCTCCACCGGCAGGGAGAGAGGTCAGTGGGCAGTGGGCGGGGCCGCGGGTGAGGGCAGGGCGCCCTTGGTTGTCATACTGCCTGTTTCCTAACGATCTGTGCGCTTCTCCAGACACATGGAGACGGTAAAGATTTTATTAGAAGACGTGGAGTGGCATAAAAACAGAGCGCAGGGGAGAGAGATTTATTAAATAAAACTGAACATCCCAACATACTGGGTGGATTTGAGGTCCTGATTCAACCAAACCAACTGTAAAAAGATGCATTTTGAGACCCAGTGGGGGCAAAGATGAATGTGGATTGGGTTAGACGAGATGAAATGAGAAGAGATTAAAGAGTGGTTGTTGAATTGTTGGATGCGATAATGGCGTGGTGGTTCTGTCCTCATCAGCTGTGCTTGAAAATATTTGTGACTGAGGTGACATATCTGGGATTTGCTTTAAAATCCTCCAGCCCGGAGGGAAAAGGCAGTGTTGGGTGAGTGACATGGGTGACACAGGATTAGCAGAGTGCTGATCATTTTTGAGACTGGGCAACAGTTATGCGTGAGTCCTTGATCCATTTCTCTGTTCTTACACGTGTGTGTGTGGAAATTCCCAGAGTCCAAGTCAGGAACAGAGCAGGAGCAGCCACTGTAACTAGGACGGGCCAGAGTCACGGTGTGGACAGTGAGGCCTACGGGAGGACCCCCTTCCGCCATCGCCTCCTCCCTGTATCATCAGACTTGGTTCCAAGTGCCCTGGAGTTGAGCTTTTGGAGCAGTACCCTCTCGGCTCTGGAGGGTGACCAGTGCCTCCCTCACAGGGATGGTGGAGATGATCTCCAGTGCTGAGACCCTGCGCAAGATCCAGGTGGAGCATGGGGTGACTGGCTCCTTCAAGGACCGGCCCCTGGCCGACTGGCTGCAGAAGCACAACCCGGGGGAGGACAAGTATGAGAAGGTAGGGCTGGGGGTGGGGCAGGGAGGGCTGCACCTGACTCGGGCTCATGGGGTGTTACCACAAGGCTTACACCTATTTTTGGTTGGCCCATGTCTCTAGCTGCCTAGGGTGGGTCCTATGACTGGTAGGCGGACAGGAAGCCCCCCAGTATCTAACCAGGGGGCCGTTCACAGAGCTCCCTGGGTTCAGAAACCTAACACATTTTACCAACTAGAGATGTCTGATTTCCAAGTGTAAAACACCCCCACACGTGTGAAGCTGCCTCTGCTCGTCTCGGCAGGGAAGAGGCTGAAAGTTGAGCATTTGGCCATTGCTGAGAGCACAGGGGTTGGGATGACAGGATTCCGAGCGGGGTCAGGGACGGACCCTTAAGCCGGCTGCTCACTGTGTGACTGAGAGAACGTGGTCACAGCCGGTTGGGGAAGTTGGACAGGTCCCTGGTCCTGGCCATTAGGGTGTCTTCCATCTGGGCGAGTTCATTTCCTTTCCAACCATGCTCCCTGCCAGAAAGAAAGGTACAGAGGAAGGAGAATTTCAGATAAAGGGGTGGAGTCAGTGGACTCTCCGTGAACCGGCACCCGGGCCGGATAAATGGAGTGGTATTCCTTCCATTTCTTTTGGCCGATTGCTTGAGTTCCAGTTCATGGAGAATCCCCTGTACGTAGAAGCCTTCCGTCTTCTCGCACTCCATAAGACACGAGGGGCGAGTCTGTGGCTTTGACGTGCACGTGCGTACATGATGAAGGCGAACAGGCCGCTGGGGCTCCCAGGAGAGGCCGGGGCTGGTGGAACCCAGTTTGGCTCTGGCGCCCCGAGTCCTTTGAAAGCTGGCCGCGTGAGCTCCCCTCCCTCTGCCTGCCCCCTCCCAGGCCGTGGAGAACTTCATTTACTCCTGTGCTGGCTGCTGCGTGGCCACTTACGTCCTGGGCATCTGTGACCGGCATAATGACAACATCATGCTGAAGACGACAGGCCACATGTTCCACATCGATTTCGGCCGCTTCCTGGGCCATGCCCAGATGTTTGGCAACATCAAGCGGTGAGTGGTCCCCCGACGCCAAGGACGTGTGTGGAGGGCAGGGCGTGGGGGGCCGCAGGAACTGGTAGAGCTGGGACCCAGCGGTCTGTCCCCGCTGAGGACAGCGAAGGGGATACCGTGGCGTAGCCAGGAAAAACGGTCCTGCGAGCTCACTGACCAGGAACCCAGGGAGGTTGTCGCTGGGGACCTTTGAGGGTTGAGTTAGGAAAAGAAACAGGGAGAGGAGAGAGAGCCCCGTTATCCAGACTCACCCAGGTGATGAGGGGGGAGGGAGTCCTCCCCTGAGACGGCCCCTACCGTGGGCTTCCTGCGCCATCTTGACCTTCTCCCTGCCTGTCCCCCCGGCCCAGGGACCGGGCCCCCTTTGTCTTCACCTCGGACATGGCATACGTCATCAACGGGGGTGACAAGCCCTCTAGCCGCTTCCATGACTTTGTCGACCTTTGCTGCCAAGCCTACAACCTCATCCGCAAGCACACCCACCTCTTCCTCAACCTCCTGGGCCTGGTGAGGAGCCCCATCCCCTTGGGGACCCCGTCTTCTCAGCGCCTGGCGCCATCTTTAAGACTCGCCCCCATCTTGCTTCAAGGGAGACTCACTTCTCTGAGCTCTAGAGAAAAGCGGGGCCAAGGCCACCGGGGACCACGGTGTCCCTGCAGGGACCTGGCTTGCTGCTCCAGCCACGGCCCCACATCTGTCCAGCACCCCCAGGGAGGGAGGGGCGCCTGGCCTTGTGGTGGGACAGATGGCGCAGGGGTTCCTGGCGGTTCCAGGTGCCTCTCGTCTCCATTGCCCTCCTGCTAGATGCTGTCCTGTGGGATCCCTGAGCTCTCCGACCTGGAAGACCTCAAGTACGTGTACGACGCCCTTCGGCCTCAGGACACCGAGGCCAACGCCACAACCTACTTCACGAGGTAACGACCTGCCCATGATACGCGCTGCCCATGCCAAGCCATTCACGTCCTGACTGCCCGCTGGGAGGTGCAGGGCTGGGGACACAGGGAAGGCCTAGCTCAGGGCCCGAGCCGACAGGTGACAGCGCCTGTCTGCTGTCCCACATCCCCTCCCTTCTCTCTGACTCAGTTTCCGGCTGTACCTTGGTCCTCACCTTTGTAGAAATCTGTTCTCACATTCTCTCCAGGTCTTAGAGACGTCGTTTGTGGGGCAAGTATGGATTTCAAGGTGCTTTTAGGTCTCTGGATCAGAACTTTTCTTCCCCCTTATCAAGACCTGATTTCGATGGTGCCATTTTCTCACATGTGACAGCATTTTTAGGCTCATTGTTTATGACAGCAGGGTGGTGTCTATGCAGGAAGGGCTACAGCTTTGTCTGTGTAGATCAGGGGTGTCCAATCTCCTGGTTTCTCTGGGCCACTTGGCAAGAATTGTCTGGGCCCACACGTACAATACACTCACACTAACGATAGCTGATGAGTGAAAAAAAAGTGGCACAGAAAGTCTCACCATGTTTTAAGAAGGTTTATGGATTTTTGTCGGGCCGTTTGAAGCCGCGCTGTGCCGCATTTCACACCGTCCTGGGCCGCATGTGACCCCTGGGCTGCAGGTTGGACATGCTTGGTATAGATTTTTACCGTGCACCCCCTTGGGGAACGTAGCGAGCTCGGTTCTTCCTGTCGGTCTATCACGGAACTTTCATCTTGAGCTGAACTCTATAGATGGAAAGGTGCTCAGTGAGGTGTCATGACACCGAACCCTGGAGTCGAGTTAGACGGTCTTCAGACATTTACATGGTGATGCTTGGTGGGGTCCCTAATTCCTTCCTGCCTCGGTTGAGGCGTCTTTGGCTTAGGAGGGCAGGAGGGGGGAGAGGTGACCCCTGGCGTTACATGAATAAACAGCAAGTGGGTAGTTGTGTGCCAGGCGCAGGGGCCCTGTGAGGCTATTGCACAGGGGACGCTGTTTGGCCTGAGCAGTGACATCTCACCCTGTGCGCTTGCACCTCAGGTTGATAGAGTCCAGCCTGGGCAGTGTAGCCACAAAGCTCAACTTTTTCATCCACAACCTGGCTCAGATGAAGTTCACGGGCTCCGAGGACCGGCTGACCCTGTCCTTTGCCCCCCGCGTACACACACTCCAGCGCTCAGGCCGCCTTAGCGATGTCTTTGTCTGCCGCCAGGAGAAGGTCTTCTACCCCAGCAAGACCTACGTAAGCGACTCCTCCCACCTGACCCTGTCTGGCTGCCCAGGGCCCCCCACGCCCCGGGTTCTGTGTCCTCACACCCACGGTAATTACAGAGCACCTCCCTCTTCCTGGCTCTGGGGTCCCGCCTGGAACTGGAGCTGAGCTGGGCGGCACCCCGAGTCCGGGTCTTGGGAAACATGGGCAGGACGTCTTTGCTTTTAGATTCCTGCCTGTGTACACGCACCCATCACCTGATACTCTTGCCCTCTTCCTTCTGGAAAGTGTATCCCTCCTGGACACTCACACTCACACACTTACACTCACCCACTCACACTCATATACCTACCCACTCACTCATGCACACTTACACTCTTACACCCACTCACATTCACTCACACCCACTCACACTCATACCCACTCACTCAGCCACTCACGGACACACTCACACTCATACACACTCACACTCGCACACACTTAGACTTCAACTCACACACACTCACATACACTCATACTCCACACATACTCATATCCACTCACTGACACTCTTGCTCACACTCACACTTACCCATTCAGACACACTCACACTTGCTCACACGCATACTTGCACACACATTTGCTCACACACACATTCACACTCGTGCACACACACACCACACACACTCATACACGCGCCCCCTGACCCCGGCGTCCCCCTCCCCGTGCTTGCTCTACGACGCGACGCGTGCTTTGCAGGTGTACGTGGTGAAGGTGATGCGGGAGAACGTCCATGAGGCTGCGTACATCCAGCGGACGTTTGAGGAGTTCCAGGAGTTGCACAACAAGCTGCGGCTGCTCTTCCCGTCGTCCCTCCTGCCCAGGTAGCCGCCCCTTCCCTGTCGCCCCTTCCCTGTCGGCCAGAGGGGTGCTGGGGGCGGAGACTGTAGATGGGACTGGGCGGGGCTGCCAAGAAAGATCAGCCCGGTCCTGCGCTTTCTGGGCCTGGCAGTGACTTTGGTGACAAGCGCTCCCCCTGCTGGCCACCCTCTGCGCTCACAAGAGGTTTTCCTGCACCTTGAAAATCAGAGGGGCCGGCCCCCCAGGAGAGCAGACCTGGTGGAAGGCGGGGGCTCTGCCAAATCTGAAGAGGCTTCAGTGTCTCATCCTTTAAGGAGCAAGAGTACTTTTCAAACAGATGACACAAAAGGTGGCATAAGCGTACAAGGGGACACGTTTCGGTCTCCAAAAGGAAGGCTGTCTGGCTCCACGCTCCGGCGTGGATGCGTCTTGAGGACTTGATGCTGAGAGAATAAGCACAAGCAAGATGGCTCGTCCTCTTACACGAGGGGCTCCGAGGCGTGGAATTCACAGACAGGAAGTAGAGCGGTGGTTTCCGGGGGCGTGATGGGCGCACACTTTCAGTTCTGCACCATGAAAAGGCTTCTGCAGCTGGTCGGTGTGACGTGGGCATGATAGTGTGAACGCATGTGATGAAACTGACCTGTCCCCTAAATAATTGTGAAGATGGTCAATTCCGTGAAGTGTGTTTCACCACACGTTTTTATATATATATATATATATATTTATTTATTTTTGACAGAGAGAGATACAGAGATACAGAGATACAGAGACAGAGAGAAAACTGAACTGGGGGAGCTCCCAGTTCAGCATATGGTTTCGCACAGGCCAGGGCCGGGATTTGATCCCTAGTTCCTGGTGCTGCAAAGTGAGCACTCAACCCACTGAGCCATCCCGGCTTCCCCACCACACCTTTTTAAAAACGACTTTTCAAGTGATTTTTTTTCTCTCGATGGGGAAACCTGGGTGCATCAGAGCCCCTGGGGTATGTCTGGGGTCTCACAGGACCACCCCCAACAGTTCTGGGGGTCCTTGGGACTGTCCAGGCATGTGCTTTGCACAGACCTGGGGAGCTGAGGTGGGGGGGTGGGGTCCCCTGGGAAGGGAGGCTGGAGAGAAATGTGGGTCAGGTGACTGGAAATGCAAATGTAATGTGACTAGAAAGCCTTTGGCCCCTTAACTTTCTTTCCTGTCTTCTCTCCCACCCGCCGCCTGCCTCCAGCTTCCCCAGTCGCTTCACGATCAGCCGCCCCAGGGGAGAGGCCGGGGCTGAGCGTCGGAGGGAGGAGTTAAACGGCTACATCTGGCACTTGATCCACGCCACCCCAGAGGTGGCGGAGGTGGGTGCAGGTTGTCAGGTCTTGGCCGTTCCAGGCACCGCGGCGGGTGGGGTGGGGCCTGGAGGGGGCAGGTCACGGCTCCTCCTCAGAGGTCAGGCATGGAAACCATGACAGGAATGCAGCAGGGCATGCGGGTAGGTGTCAGGGACCTTCCCGGAGGGCTGGTGGGGCATCAGAACCAGGGGAAGGCCAGGTTCCTGAGCCCATTGTGTGCATCTAGTGCTCAGTTGTTGCCAGGAACGCCATTGCACGCCCGCCAGCAAGGACACACACACACCAGCATAGTTCCCAGAACACAGTGTCCCTGTCCGTATCAGGGGAAATCGTGCATAAACACCAGGGAGACTTTGTCATTGCAGGTACAGGCGGGGACAGCCCAGCGTCCCCGGCGTCAGGAAACATGGTGATGCTTAGATTACATGTTCAAAAATGACGGCAAATCTCTTCATCTGGGCGGAGAGTTTCGTATTCTTATGAGGGTAGAATAAGGGCAGTTCCTGAGGAGGTCAGTGGGGTAGGCTGGCCGGACGTCCCGTTTGAAATGGGACAGAAAGCAATGCATGGTCAGCCTGGTCTCACTGGGCTGAATGCAAGGCTTCCTATTTGCATCATCTATCTTCATCTGAAATATTTTCAGTGAAATCTCAGATAATCATGATATTCTACCCCTAAATACTATGCATCTCCACAAACTGAGGACGTATTCTTACACAACTACCATGTCAGGGTAGCATCCAGTACCTACGTAGCCCATACTCAGAATCTCCCTCTCGTCCCCAACACTGTGTCTGCAGTTGGCTGGTTTGAGCCACCATCCAAACAAGGATGGCGTGTTGCACTTGGTTGTTACGTCCCACGTGCGCTTTAATCTGGGACAGCCCCTTTCCCTGTGTGTACCGGGCTGTGGCCTTACTGAAGAATGACTCTGTGTGCTGGTTCTGTCCCAGTGTGACTTGGTGTACACCTTCTTCCACCCGCTGCCCCGGGACGAGAAGGCTGCGGGCAGCAGTCTGGCTCCCAAATCCTCAGGTACGGCGCCCTGTCTGCTTTGTTTCCGTCAGCCCGTCTCTGTGAACCATGCCTCTTCCCACGTCTCTCCTCTTGCCCTGTCTCTGTTCCTTCGCTTACAAGACGCTGGCTCCTCTCTCAGACTGTGGGGTCCGGGGCTCTACACAGCTTCCCCGGGGACTGGGTGATCCGTGGGGTGATTCCATGAATCGGATAGACCCCTCCCAGCCCGTCCCAAGTCACGTTCCCCAGTGGCCCAGTGGGTATCAGGATGCTGGCGTGGAGATACGGGTGGGGGCAGGGGAGTCAGAGGGAAACAGACATCTGCCTGGCGCCCAATGGGGACGGGGCGGGCGGACCTCATGACCTGCCTTGGTTTCCTTTGTCCTTACAGATGGCACGTGGGCCCGGCCCGTGGGGAAGGTGGGAGGGGAGGTGAAGCTCTCCATCTCTTACAAGAACAATAAGCTCTTCATCATGGTGATGCACATCCGGGGCTTGGTAAGTTCCTGCCTGGGGCCTGGTCTGCTTCCTTGTGTTCTCGTACTTTCCCCGACTGGGCAGGCCTCTGCCATCTCACAAGAGTGGCCGAGTCCCCACCGATGGGCCTGCCCCTGTGCCCGGCCCGGGGCTGACCAGCTTCTGAGCCATCTCGTCTTGGGCAAGTAGCCGGATTGCTGTGACTCATTAAAATGAAGAGAATGCTGGTGTCTACCTCACCCGGGGTCACGGGCATGTAATGATGTAGTGCGTGTAGAGCCCTTGACATGGTGTATGGTGGTGTCATTACTGTGATTGTAATGAGGGAGAGGCGCATGCACTTATTGCCTGGTCACAGAGATAAGGCGGCCACGTGACATCCTTTGAGCGTCAACAAAGCGGTGGATAATTAATTACTAGATGCTCTGGTAGTATTCTGAGGACACCTGTGAGTGGAAGGGGAAGGGGACTTTGACAACCTGCCAGGCGCTGGTCATCAGGGACATTGGGATATGACAGACGGAATCTGAGTGGCCATGTTGGAACAGCAGCTGATTGGATCGGGCAGGTCTTTGTCCATTGGTCAGAAAGAAGAACCCGGGAAGTCCCCCTTGATGGTTGACTCAGGCAATGTAAGCAGCAGGGCGTGTGGGAAGCTGGGGGTCCAGTCTGAGGTCCTCCCCGGTCCACAGAGTATATGAGGAGCCCATGCCAGCGTGTGGCTGTGTGGCTCTCATTAGTCATCAAATTTGGGCCCTCAGTTGACCACAGGACGTCCCTCTCAGCAGATACATTCCTTCTTGGGGTTCATATCCAATGAATCTTTCCGCTTGGGGTCCACAGTGTGATAAGAGCTAACGTCAGATTTAAAAGGGCCAGGCTGGATGAATTGCTCGTTGGCTGACTGAGCAAGCCACTTAATCTCTGACTCATTTCTCTGCCCAGAAGTGGGTTACTTGGATCATGTAACGAGATAGACAGACGCTGGGCAAGGCCGGGAGATCTGTGGGGATGTGATGGTTCACTGGGCACAGACCACGTGTGGCCTGAGCGTCTGTGTAAAAAGCAGAGACTGGATGTGTTATAACAGGCAACCTGACAGGTAGTTTAGGGCCCCTGACATGGCCACGGTAGGTGTTCCTATCAGAACGCCGTGACCTGGGAAGGAGCCAGGTAAATGACTGCAGTGAAAGAAGAGAGTCTGGGTCCGGGTGTGATCCCAGGAACGGTGATCCAAAGGCAGATACAGGAATCTTCATCTTCTGTTTTTCATTCCCTTTGTAGCAACTGCTCCAGGATGGGAATGACCCTGACCCCTATGTGAAAATTTACCTCCTTCCTGACCCTCAGAAAACCACTAAGAAGAAAACCAAAGTGGCCCGGAAAACCTGCAACCCCACATACAATGAGATGGTGTGTGGGAAGGGGCTGGGGTGGGCAGGGGGTCTGTTCACACGGCCACGCCCCCTTGGTTCAGTGGCTGCTCAGTGGCAGCGGCAGGATTTCATTGGGACACAGACCAGACTAGGTGCCTGGAAAGCCGTGCTCCCCAGCGGCCACTTTCTATGGGACGTTTGCTGACCCTTGGGGTTGGGGTTGCTCAGGTGGGGGGTGTGGCCTGGGGTGAGGAGGTGGAGCTGGCCCATCTGGAGCCACAGCTCCAATAAAGAGCCCCCACCTTGAACTCTGAGCCCCGCCCTGGGGTTCTGTGGGCCTTCTCTTTCCCCTTGGACTCTGGGTGGGCACGCCCTCCGTCACCACTGGGCCATCTCTTGCCATTGCAGCTGGTGTACGACGGCATCCCCAGGGGAGACCTGCAGCAGCGCGAGCTGCAGCTGAGCGTGCTGAGCGAGCAGGGCTTCTGGGAGAACGTCCTCCTGGGCGAGGCTCACATCCGCCTGCGGGAGCTGGACCTGGCCCAGGAGAAGACCGCCTGGTTCGCGCTGGGCTCCCGCAGCCACGAGGCCTCGTGAGCCCCACGGAGCGCGGGGTCGGGGGGCCCGGGACCCCCGGCCAGTGCAGGAGCATGGGGAGAGGGCTCCCCTTCCCTGCTTGGTGTGCCCATCCCTCGCGATGGGGGGACGGGGCCTCCGCCGCAGGAGGCAGGGAGAGGGACAGGCTGCGTGCCCCCCGAAGACCCGAAGGAGGCAGGCAGGTGGGATGAACCACCCCGTGGAGGCTGTGAGGTTGCAACGGAGCTTCTAAGTTTACCTGTGTCGAGGGAGCAAAGCCTACTGGTTTGGGGCGGGGGGCTGTCTGGAGTCGCATTTGGGGGTAAAGCTGGGTGGATGTCTTTATGTTTATTTTTAAAAAATGAAACGGTAAGGTTGTCCTACCTGGACTTAGGAAGGCTGTGTGGACTTCGGGTGCAATTAAGGTTCTTATTGGACTTTTCCCCCCTCGGGTTGCGTGTGTCTGTGTTGTGTGCTTCTCTCTGTAGGAACGGATTTGGGGAGGGACCCACTGGGTCCTTGGTGAGCGCCCCCCCGCCCCCAGGGCTGGTCAGGGAGGGGCCGGGCAGGCTGTGTGTGCCCACCGAGGCCCAGGTGCTGGGCCTTTCAGATTCTGCCTCCAAAGGAGCGCACTGTGGCTGTGTGTGCGCGGAAGGGCCCCCCGGGCGCAGGACCCAGGCCCTTCCCAGGGGAGTGGTTCCCCTCTCATGTTTCCCGCCTTTGCTAGGACTCGCACTTCTGGGGCCACCTGGTCCCTGGGAATATGCTGGTGGGCTCCCCCATAGGCTCCCCATCCCTTTCATCTGCTGGGATAAGATGCTGTCCCCCGGGGCCTGCAGGTGGCCAATAACTAGGGGCGCAGTCTTGGGAAAGCTTTTCCCATCAGCCACTACATCTCTTTGCTTCTCTCCCAAATTCCATGTGTTCATTTTTTTTTTTTTACTAACAATTTCCCTCATTCTCTGGGGGCCATCAACCTATTTAGTCGGAGCCCAGCGGATGCCTCACTCAAGGAAAGGGGTGGGGGGACCCGTCCACACTGCCTCCCCCCCAGGGGTTGACTTGGGTCTTGGGGAGGCTGGACTGGAGCCAAGGCCCCTGGAGCTGAGCTGGGGGTTGGCGGGTGGGGGAGGCTGGATCTCCTGTCTCTGAGGATCCGCTCTGGGGCTTCAGCCCCCAGAGGTTGTCTTCCTTCAAACAAGAGGGAGAGACTTGGAGTGGGAGAGTGACATTTTAAACCCGAATTGGCTGGACGGGCCACGCCCTGAGTGGGTCCTGTAGGCGGGTACTCTGTGACCTGTCCTGCCACTTCCTCCGGCTCTGAGGATCAGAAAGTCCTTTTGCTGACTCATTCCGTGACTGGGGAGAGAACGAAGCTCCAGGCATCGAGGCCACAGGGCAGCAAGGCAGTCAGGACTTTTAAAGTAAAAATGCCAAGGATAGAGCTGGCCGCCTGGGGGAGGGGCTGGGGAGTGGCTTAGCCCGGGCTGCTCCGGATGAACGGACCATCCGTGCGTTCCTGGCCTTTGACCTGTAGCCCCTGTGAGTCTGACCCTCTGTGCCCCACCCCCTGATTTAAAGAGGTCTGTACTGTACCCGCTTTCCCAGATGTCTTTGTATCTCCTACTTTCTCTGGAATCGTATTTTCTAATAAATGATACTTGAGACAAACAGCTGTTTTCAGGATTGGTTGATGTTAAAGGGTTTGGATGAGAACGTCTGGCCTACAGAGGCTCAGCGTGGGATTGGTTTACACGTGGTGCCTTCTACGTGCCCTGGTCATGCTGCTCGTACATTCGGCGTTGCACACTGAGTGTTGTGAGCCCCCCTTTACCGATGAAGAGGCTCAGAGAGGGAGCCCATCAGCCTTGGGTCTGGAATTTGAACCCCTGGTTTATTTGATGCTAAACCTTGTGCTACTCCTCTTAGGCCATGTTTTAGTACAATCCCTGAAGTTGATGCAATATTTGTGACTTTTCAGAGTGGTTTAATATGTGTGTGGTTTTTTGTCACAAACCCTGGGAAGTCGATGGCTCGTGCATTCATTCTGTGGGCAGACAGCTACTGTGCTCACCCAGCATGCACCGTTCACAGAGCGCATGGGCCCTGAAGTGTGTCCCGGACTCCATACCAAGTACCAGGCTGAGGGTTAGAAGGTAGATTTAGACAGTCCTCTGCGTTTAAGAAATTTACTGCTGGGGAAGCTGGGAGGGCTCAGCGGGTTGAGCACTCGCTTTGCAACTCCTGGGCCTGAGGATCGACTCCCGGCCCCGACCCAGGAGGACCCACATGCTGAACTGGGGTGAGCTTCCCATGCGGGAGGCCCCCTGCCCGGCTCCCGCCCTGTGCAGCCCCTGCCCACCTGTGTGGAAGGAAATCATGTCAAAAACTGATGACAGACAACTATGGAGACAGCTCTGGGCCCTCCCCCTTCTCTCTGTCTCTCTCTGTCTCTGTCAAAAACAATAAAACAAATCTTAAAATAAAAGAAATATAAAAGACACCAGCTCAGTGTAGGAGACAAAGCTATTGGGGAAGTGGGTGCTGTAGGGGCGCCGGGCGTTGCCAGCAGTTCTGATCGCACGTAGGGAGTGAGTCGGCACGCGTGAGTGCTTTCTCGGGCACCGACGAAGCTTCGGGGCGCTGGTGCAGAATGAACGTGCAGACAGGTTTGACTTGGCTGGAACTTGGGCAGGAAGGACGTTGGAGCAGGACAGGGGTATGCGAATGAAGGGTCTCTACCAGGGGGTAGTTTTAATGCTGGGCCAGGGAATTCATCTTGGCAAGAAGGGAAGTGAGGGAGGGCATTGAATCATAAACCAGTGGCAAGGACAGTGGTCTGGTGGTCTTGGGGTTGATCAGTCGCTTGAGGGACATACCAGGCAGTGAGCTGGAAAGACAGGAGGTGACATCCAGAGTGTGGGATGCTGGGAAATCAGATTTTGGAGGTGGTTCTGACTCTGAAAAATGAAGTCAAAAGCCATACACCCTCTACCTCTGACCCAGCACAACCTTTTTAAAATTTTTAATTGTTAAATGTATTGGGGTGACATTGGTTGGTAACGGCTATAGGTTCCAGGGGTACAATTCTACATGACATCTGTGTACTGCGTTGTGTGCTCACCACCCAGAGTCAGTTCTCTTTCCAGCACCCAGCGGAATCTTTAAAATAAACATCGAGCTGAGGTTATCTTCCTCGGAAGCGCCAGTCAGCTGGCCGGTGCAAGGATGGCTTGTCTCGGGCAGCGTGCTCACAGCAGCGGTGCCCGCTGTTATCTGTGTGACCAGAGCCACCACGCCTGGCCTCCAGGTGGCCACAGGCGTGAGGAGGCGGTTCACATGTGTGCTTAGTCACGTGTGCGTAGAGCTCCCAGCACCTTCTGGGTGCAGTGCTAACCCTTTAAAAACACTTGCAAGGGAAGGAACACAAACGTGATGTATCTAACGCCTTCATGGGAAAGGGGAAGCCCATTCGGGAGAGTTGTAAGACATGACTTTCAAGGGCATGCATTGTGGGTGACAAAGTTGAGCGTGAGATGCAAGAGGCTTGGTCTTGAGGAGGATGTGATGGTCTTAAATCATCACTCATCACCTCCTGGTCAGCACGTACCGGTCCTACCTGTGATGTGCCAGTTAATGTGCGGGGCCAGTGGCTCTTAAACTCTGGTCTCAGGACCCCTTGATATGCTTAAGAAATTATTCAGGACCCCAAGGAATGTTTATGTAGATTATATCTATCTATCCATAGTTACTGTTTTAGAACTCAAAAACTGAGGAATTGAAGCATACTCATTTCCAAGTGGTAAATGCATTACATGTGAACATAAATGACATTTTCTTTATGGAAAAAACATTTTTTTTTAACAAAAATGTGTAGCCGGAAGAGGGGCATTGTTTTTATATATTTCTACAGATGTCTTTATTATCTGGCTTAATAGAAGACAGCTGGAATCTCATGTCTGCTTGTATGTCCCCATTGTTGCCAGATCACATACGTATGCAGAAGATACACGTCTTCTGTATGTGCACAGGAAAGTGCAAGTTAAAAAGGAAACTCATAGCTTAGTTTTAGTATGAAAATATTTTTGACCTTGAGGACCTTCTGCACGGGTCTTAAAGTGAGAGCCCTGGGGGTGCCCAGACCGTATTTTGGGAACCGCTGTACTAGGTACTGGGACATGGTCCTCCAGGAACTGAGAGCGACAGAAGCAAACAGTTACAGGCACGCGGTGTGCAGCATAGCGTGTTAAATGCTCTAAGGGAGGGTAACAGCGTAATTCTGACTAGGAAGGGCAGCAGAGACCTTTGCGTTGGACCTTGAGACAGGAGCCAGAGGTCTGTAACCTGGGTGGGCGTGGGGCTCTCTTGGCTGAGAAGCGGCTGTAGTGAAGGCCTGACAAGTCCAAAGGTCCTGAACTGTAACCGGCACAAAGGGAAGTTACCGAAGGGAAGGCAGGAACCACACAGTGATTGAAGAGAGCCTTTATTCTGAAGGCAGTGGGAAACAATTATGAGCAGATACTTTTCAGATAGTTGGCGCCCTTTACTCTAACTAGGCAAGGCTCTATGTTAGGACTTTAGTTCTCCCCACCACCACCCCCACGGAAAAAGGGATTAGCCTCATTTCACAACCCAAGGAACCGGAGCTTTTGAGTGGTTGCTTTGCATATTTGGATTTCTTTTCTATTATTAAACCAATTCCTATCTGTAAGGTTTGCTGAAGAGGGGCCACCATAATGAGTTCTGGTTAAGGGAGTTTATTAGAAACGGCCGAAAAACGGCCAGGCTGACCCCAAAAGAGGGAAAGATGGCATCAGTGACTTCTGGATACAGGTTTTGCACATTAAATCCATCCTTTTGCAAATTGAATTCGCCCTTTTTTGCAAATTGAATTCACCCTTTTGCAAATTGAATTTGCCCTTTTGCAAATTGAATTCACCCTTTTCTCTTTTTTTTAAAGATTTATTTATTGTTTTTGACAGAGAGAGAGAGATACAGAGTCAGAGACAGAGAGAAGGGGGAGGGCCCAGAACAGTCTCCATTGTTGTACATCATCGGTTTTTCCACATAGTTTCATTCTACACGGGATGCGGGGCTGCACAGGGCAGGAACTGGGCCAGGGTCTTCATGCCAGAGAGAAATCGAATTGGGGGCACTCCCTAGTTCAGCATATGAGTCCGTATGGGCCGGGGCCGGGATTCGATCCTCGGTCCCTGGGGCTGCAAAGTGAGCGCTTAACCGACAGCCATCCCGGTTTCCCCAGATTCGCCCTTTTTTGCAAATTGAATTCACCCTTTTGCAAATTGAATCTGTCCTTTTGCAAATTGAATCCGTCCTTTTGCAAATTGAATTCACCCTTTTGCAAATTGAATTCGCCCTTTTGCACATTGAATTCACCCTTTCGCAAATTGAATTCACCCTTTTGCAAATTGAATTCGCCCTTTTGCACATTAAATCCACCCTTTTGCAAATCAAGTACTTTTACATATCTATTATATTAAAAAAACATTAAATAATGTTAACTGCACAGTAAAAAATCAAAAACTCATACATACATAATTTAACATATGTCAGTTCTCCTGTAGTACCTTGTTTTTGTTTTCATCAGTCAACTGATGAAATTGGTCATCTCCATATATACATATAGTTTTAAATATTTAGAATCAATACATAATGTGCTTGAATAGAATATTTTTGACTGTCTGACTGTGTAATCCTTAGGCACAGGTATTATAAATAGTGTTATTCTGTGGTAAATATGCATATTAAAGATTCAAAATGCTAATAATTTCATTTTTAAAACTTTTTAATTTTAAAGGGCTACAATGAATACATCTGAATCAAGTTCTGAAAGCCCAGTTAGTACGCATTCAGGCAGACAAATGCAAATCAACTCACCAGAATCATCAAGCACAAGTTCAAGCCGTCCTGTTATTCCACGAAATCGTCCATATACATACAACCATATAAGTTGTTTTTTTTTTTAATTTTTTTTAAAATTAATTAATTTATTTTTATTTTTGACAGAGAGAGAGAGAGAACTGAACTGGGGGAGCTCCCAGTTCAGCATATGGTTCTGCACGGGCCGGGGCCAGGATTTGATTCCCGGTCCCCGGCGCTGCAAAGTGAGCACTTAACCCACTGAGCCATCCCGGCTTCCCCAACCATATAAGTTTTGATTTAAAAAAATCCTAATAAACTGCTACAATGATGGTAAAACCATCAATTAATTTTTTAAAAAATGACAGTCAAATGTATTCTATTCAAGCACAAGTTATGTATTGATTCTAAATATTTAAAACTATATATATATATGGAGATGACCAACTTCAGATATAATACTTTTGTTATATAATATTATAGGATTATTTATAATGATTGAATAACATTCCCATATTAACAGAAAAAGGCAATCTTAATATGTTTGGTTTTTAGGTAATGTTTCCATATCAACTGATGAAAACAAAAACAAGGTACTACAGGAGAACCGACATACGTTAAATTATGTATATATGAGTTTTTTATTTTTTACGGTGTAGTTAACATTTATTGTTTTTTTAAATATAATATATATGTAAAAGCACTTGATTTGCAAAAGGGTGAATTCAATTTGCAAAAGGGTGAATTTAATGTGCGAAAGGGTGAATTCAATTTGCAAAAGGGTGAATTTAATGTGCAAAACCTTATATATGCAGGTATCAGAAGAACCAGAAAACGAAGTGGGGGAGGAACCTCAGGCAGTACTGGCCTCTAGGTTAGGAGTGTTTCGTGGATAATCTGACGCCAAGTCCCAACCTCAGGGTGGGGTGGAAAGTCCTTGCAGGAAAATCTCTTCAGGGAGGCCCCTGGGGCTGCCGCTTTGTCTTCATGCTGATTTCTTCTTCCATCATCACACCCTTGATTTCAGGGGTGTCAAAAAGTCTTGGTGGAAACGCACTAGGACCAAACTCACAAGAGAATCCACCAGAGCAGCTAAAATGATCAAGTGAGATTTTTCTGGAAGGCTGACTGTGCTTCCTTCTTTGGATGGTGGAGGAAGCCTGTTTCTATGGGAACTCTGTTTCCATGTTTCTTTCCTCCGTGACACCGACTGGGCCCCACTGAAAAGCAATGGTCTAACCGCCTGAGACACAGGCATTCAGATTTTTCAGGAAAACCTCAAAGCTATCTCGATTCCAGGCAAAAAATCAGGATTTGGAAATCCTAGAGTTGAGGGGGCAGGAATGCCTAAGAATGCTTCAATTTTCACTCCTGACAACCCCTCCAGATGATTCGTGCGCTGACAACAGATGCCTGAACACCAGGCGTGTATTTGCACAGCGTTGCCCAACTCTTATCATGCGCTTGGCTCTCAGGTGGTGATCTGGGGAGCACTCAGCACTACTGAACCCCGATAGATGCAAGTGTAACAGAAGGGCGTGCGCTCGGGCGTGTACTAGGCCCTTCAGCTCTAGGAAACCCTGGGGTTCCCTGGAAACGCCCCCTTCTACCCAGAGGGCGCGGTGGGGGCGCGGTGGGGGCGCGGTCTCCTAGGAGACCACCGAGACACGAGTGCGCACGCGCAGAGTCCGAGCCCGGCTGATGCAACCTCCGGCGAAGGAACCGGATGTACCCAGCGTCAGAACGCCGACAGGCACCCCGGCCTGTCCAATCAGCGGCCGACCGGAAGAGCGAAAGGGCCCGCCTTCCGGGCCTTGCGAGTGACGTCAGGCCGCGCGGGGCCGGCGGCGTCACGCCGGGCGTGCTGCTTCTCGTCCCGCTGGTTGCCTGGCGCTGTCCGGCCCGCGGCCATCTTAGTCTGAGCTCGTCCCCGCTCCTGCCGGGCCGCGTCGGGGGCTCGTGGGCTGTGGCGCCGCCGCTGCGGGAGGCTCCCTCTCTATGGTGGCGCGGCCTCGCTCGCGCTAGGACGCCTCCTGCCCCCCGGGATGGCGGCCGCCGCCCTGTCCTGCGCCCGCCGCTCCCGACCGGGAAGCCGCTGCTGCCCGCCGTGGGCCTTCTCCTGGACCGGGGACCGGCCTGAGGCGCCGACGCCGCTGCGAGGCGAGGCCGGGAACGTGTAGGCCGCTCCGCGTCCGCGCACCTCGCGGAGACATCAGGCCGATGGAGCCGGGAGCCGACGGGCCGCGGGCGGGCCTCCTGCCCCGGCTGCGCCTCTTCCGCCGGCGCTCGCCCGCCGCGCTCCCCGCACCGCCTGCCGCGGAGCCCCCCGGGGGCCCCCAAGCGGCTGCCGAGGCGCGGCCCGGCCCCTGGACGCAGCGGCTGGCCCCGCTCTTGGTGCCGCTCTCCGGCCTGCTCCAGAAGCTGCTGGTGTGGGGCCAGCTGGTCGGCGCGCTGCCTCCGGTCCGCTGGATCCACTTCGCCGCGGGCTGCAGCGCCCCGAGAGCCCTGGGGGCTCGGGACGAGCCGGCTGTGCCCGCGTCGCACCCGTCGCCGAGTTCGCTGCGGCTGGACGCGGCTGCCAGCCTCCTGGACTGGCTCGGGGAGGGGGTCGCCTGGCACTGCCCGCCCCCCTACCCGGAGTTGGAACTGAAAGCCCAGAGCAGAGCCGTGGGCCCTGCGGCCCACGCGTTGCTCCTGCAGCCGCCGCTGTTGCGCGCTCGCCTTCAGACCCGGCTGTTCTCCGACCGGGATCTTGGCCCTGCGCCCTCCGGGCCTGGGAAGCTTCCGCGCGTAAGCAGCTTCAGCAGCTTCCGCGCCTTCTCTTATTTGCTGAACCCCTCTTATCTGGACGGCCTTCCGCCGCTGGGGCTCAGCTATCAGCACCGCGTCGGGACCGGCGAGCTGGTTGACGTCCAGACGGGAAGCCCGGCGGGCAGCTGTCTGCCCGAGGACCATTCTCACCCCCGGCCGCTGAGTGCCGGGCTCCCTGGCGCCCCGGGGCGGGAATGCCCACCTCTTGCCACAGCAGGGCAGCCAGAGATCCACCATGTTCGCATGAAACGGCTGGAATTCCTTCAACAGGCAAGCAGGGGCCAAGCGTTACCCACCCCCGACCAAGACCATGGCTACCACAGCCTGGAAGAGGAGCAGAGCCTGCGGCGGGTGGACCCGCAGGCCCGCAGGGACTGGCCGCCCCAGCCCGCGCCCCCCGATGGAGCCGCCCAGGAGGCCGCGGAGGGAGAAAAAGAATTGACCGGAGAGGCTGCCCTTGCTCTGGAAAACCAGCGCCCTTCCTGTGGGGTGCCTATGGAAAGAGAGCCCGCGGGGGACCCAGGACGTGCGGGTGACTCCTCAGAAGAGGACGTCCCCGTTGCTGCCAGACCAGCGTGCAGTAACAAACTGATAGATTACATCCTGGGAGGCGCCTCCAGTGACCTGGACACAAGCTCTGACTCGGAAGGCGAGGACTGGGACGAGGAAGCCCAGGACGACGGCTTCGATAGCGATGGCTCCTCCGTGTCCGAGGCAGACGAGCCGGCCCCGGGAGGGCTGCACCTGTGGGGCTCCTTCTGCAGCGCCGACCCTTACACCCCCCAGAGCTGCACAGCCGCCGTCCACCCCGTGGCCGGCACCGGGCCTGGAGACTCTTCTGACTCAGAGGGGGACGTGGCCGGCAGGTCTGGTCTGGAGAACCCTCTTCCCGAGGCCCCGGACCAGAGCTCTGGGGAGGAAGATGCCTGGGAATCCAGTGCCGACGAGGCCGAGAGCCTGCGCCTGTGGAACTCTTTCTGTACCTCCGACGACCCGTACAGCCTTTTACACTTTAAAGCTCCTTTCCACACCTCAGGGCAGAATCAGAAAGGCCGTCGTGCCTCCGAGAGACCGGCTGAGCCCCTGGTGGCCGCTTCTGAGTGTCACGCCGTACTGTCCTGCCAGGTGCAACTGTCAGGGAGCCGGGACCACGGCTGCCCAGAGGAGGTGCCGCATGGGGCGCTGTCAGGAGAAAGACACACGCGGGTCAAGAGGAAAAAGGTTGGTGGTTCTTTCAACCTGTGTAAGGATTGGTGAGGACTGTGTTGACGTGAAACGTAGCGGACTTCCATGGAGGTGTAGTAGGCATGTGTTTGAAGAACAGTCACACTAAACGTCTTAAGGAGAAGTGACCCCCCCTTTCCCCCCCTCAAGTGAAGCGTTTCTGCCCTAATGGGAGATGCCAGTGTGCAGATACTAGCAGGAAAGTGTCGTTTGCACTGGAGTTGGCAGCTCGGAGCTATTTCCTACAGACTTCAACTTTTGACTTTTCTAAGAAACAGAAACATTAAATCTTGTGTAGTCATGGTTTAATTTTTCTAGAGATTGGGAAGGACCAAGTGTAGCCACAGCGTTGTGAAATGTTAAGCGTGGTATGTCATGATGTGTATTCATTCCTGTCCATTAGAACCTAAAGAGATGATGGTACCGAGGAACAAGTCAGACTTAGCAAGGTTTTGCCATAAAACAAAATACGAATTTCAGTTATCAAAACTGTGTGGCATGTACATGATTTTGATTGATGGTCAAAAACAACGCAGGAAATTATACTGCCTCTTCTTTAAGAATGCAGTACTACCATGTTTCCCCGAAAGTAAGACATCCCCCGAAAATAAGACCTACTTACAGTTTTGCCTCTCGCTGAAATACGTATAAGGCATCCCCCTGAAAATAAGACCTAGTGCATCTTTGGGAGCAAAAATTAATATAAGACACTGTCTTATTTTCGGGGAAACAGGGTAGTTATCATTGGTCAACTACGGGTTAATAATGTAAAACAATGAAGACCATTTATTTATCTTAAGTATGTAGTTGCTTCCTATTCCCACACTAGTCTTAGAATTTCATGGAGCATTTTATGTTTCAACACATTGTCATGTTAACCTTGTTTTGGTGTCTTAATTGCTTTATCTTTTTTTTTCTGTTGTTTATTCAGCTAAAGTTATTAATTGGAGAGAAATTCCCCCCAAACACGCAGGGTACCTTTTATTATAGAGGAACTTTTTCGTTAGTACCCTCTCCTTTACTTGGACAGAGAAAGGAGTGGGTACGTTCCTATTAACCTCAGGTTGTGGAGCGTCAGCGAGTTTCCAGTGACTGCACCCTCATCCATGGACTCCAGATGTTCAACTTCACACTTTGAAACTGTTCCTGGGGTAGAAAGTATCTGTAAATGTAAATGTACTCTTATCTCTTACCTGGAGAAGCAGAATAATCCTGTTAAAAATTAAATTCTAGTTTACTCTTCTGTAAAGGTCATCACGAAAGAGCTTTTCGTTTTAGGGGCCCCTGACAAAATGACCTTTCAGTGACTAGGCAAGGAACAAAGTCAGGCAGTGGACTGAGCCCTGAGACCTGGAGGTCTGAGCTCTCTACTCCTGAGGGATGAGGGCCTGGTGGCTTGGGGAGACAGCCAAACCTGGGAAGGAACTTGGCCTTTCGTGGCCTTGATTCACTCATTTATCTGGTGAGAATAATAGTAGTCCTATCTGTTGTGTGAATTCCTGCCCAGTGCAGCTGAGACAAGGCAGTAAACGCACAGTCTGATGCCAGGCCCTTACATGGCAGTGCCTACTGGTCAGGGCCCTGGGGCAGTTGCATGTCTCAGCGACCTGCTCACTGAGCAGGAATGGAATGAGTCAGGGAGGTACAAGCCCATTGTGATCCAGAAGCAGCATTGGAACAATACGATGTCTACAACACGGTAAGGTTTTGGCAGCCTTTGCCTACGTGACGATCTTTAGCGATCTGGGAGCCATGGGTAGTGCCTAATTCTCAGAATGAAGCTTTCAGATCTGGGAATTTGAAAATGCATTGTGTTCGGGGTATAATATAGTGCAGGTTGCAGGCCAGACTGGGGTTCAGTTAAGCTTGTTCAACCTGCGGCCAGGACACCTTTGAATGTGGCCCAACACAAATCATAAACTTTCTTAAAACATGAGATTTAAAAATTTTTTTCAGCTCATCAGCTGTCATCAGTGTTAGTGTATTTTATGTGCGGCCCAAGACAGTTCTTCCAATGTGGCCCGGGGAAGCCAGAAGGTTTGCTGTCCCTGGGTTAAATCCTGATTATACCACGTAGAAGCTGTGTGATTTGAGCAAGCCAGTTAACCTGTTTCCTTGTTTGTAAATACTAGGGAGCTGATGATAGCATGCACCCTCTAGGGTAGACGTGAGGATTAGACAAGATAACGTTAAAGCTCTTTGAAAAGAGCCCAGTGTGGTAAACTCTGTGAATGTTTGTTGTTTAGCTTAGTGACAATGGATGAGTAACACTGGAATGCAGTATCTCAGTGAGGGGTTACAGACCTGCTGATTGCCCTCAGGGGTGTTTGTTGGCCTGATGTAAAGGGAATGAAAGTAGTGGCCACACTGGGATTAGCTGATGTAACTGTTGAACATAATTTAAAGCAAGTAGTTATTTACTTTTGGAGTTTGATACCTGACAAAGAAACTTCTATATTAGAAATTAAGGACAGGTTAACAGGGACTGTCACTCATTGCTTGAGGGCTGCCTGGGAAGTATCCAGCCATGTAATATGAAAAGTAGAGGCATTTATGGCTGCATTTTCTTTATAGTGATAGTGAAAATATCCAGCCATTGTGAATATAATGAGAAAGGTTACAGGCTGGATACTTTCCGGACAGTCCTCATAATAGTCACAATTTCATGTCTGAGTAAACGTAATGATAGCGAAGAGGAAAACAAGGAAGTTTTTATCTTAACTACAAAGTCTCTTATAGTAGCATAGCCTTAAAGATATGTTAATTTTGCTGCACTTTGTTTATTAAGCGACTCTTCTGTATTCTGATTATAAGAGTAAGACTATAAGAATACTACATATTCATGATTCAAAAATTGGTAAGCATTGAAAAGTGAAATTTCTTTTAAAAAGGAACAAAAATAAGTGAAGATTTTGTTGAAGCTTTTGTGCTTTAATAAAAGCATTGACTTTCAGGTGTATATTTCTGAAATCTTGTTCAGAAACACTTGCCATTTTGGAAGAAGAGTATCACGATTGTAGTTCATGAGAATCACAGTTCTCCATCTGGGTTCATTTACTAACATCAGAAACCAAGAGGAGGCAGGGGATGCGGGATATGACTGTGTTGTGTGTGTGTGTGTGTGTGTGTGTGTGTACGTGGCTGTGAAAGAAAGTAAGGTGGCATTTGCCCACTGTTTTATTCAGATGCCATGTCGTCAGTTAGGACTCTGGTTTCTAACTTGTTTATATTGAGACCAAATATTCTTGTAAGATACTTGATATTCTGAAAGAAATAGTTGCATAAAAGATTAATTACATTACTGAATGGTAAGATCCCAGAGAGTGATTAAAGTTCGTCTTTGTCTTCATAGGTAACATTCCTTGAAGAAGTTACTGAGTATTATATAAGTGGTGATGAGGATCGCAAAGGACCATGGGAAGAATTTGCACGGGATGGATGCAGGTTCCAGAAGCGAATTCAAGAAACAGAAGACGCAATTGGATATTGCTTGACATTTGAGCACAGAGAAAGAATGTTTCATAGACTCCAGGAAATGTGCTTCGAAGGACTCGTTCCGATGACTTGCTAGCCGCTGGCCCTAGTCAACGCTAACTCTTCCTGGAGAGGTCTCTTAACACAATCTGGCAGCTGTCCTTTGACTTTTTTGTAGAGGACATGTACCTTGGATCCAGCAACCTTGTTTCTTATGGTTTTGCAACATGTCCCACTCAGAAATGTCCAGGTTTGAAGCCGAGCCCTGTGAATGAAGGACGGTAGGGTGTGTTTGGGGGCGTGGTTTGCTGAGGTGAAAAGGAGGGAACCTTTTAGGGTGTAATTTGCACTTTCAAAACTTGTTTTCTTGGGAAACAATACAGCCTTCAGAGCTCATTTTCCATTTTAACTTAAATTATCTGTACCTGTCTAAAAACTGGGGGCTCCTTTTCCTCTTCAACATTCTGAAATTAATGGACTTTTATGTTTTCTCTCTCTTTTCCGGTTTCAGTAATTTGGCACTTACACCGTATGGCTAAGAAAATAATCTTGTTTATGCTACCAACTTAAGGTACATTATCTTGTGTCCCTTTTTTTCCTTCTAAAAATGACATGTGTTGAAGATGTGTGATGGGTTTTTATTTCTAGGTTAAGTCCTGTCTACTTCCAAGGACTGCTGTCCACCTGCATATGTGGCACTCCGCTACTTCAGGGAGATTTTAACATCAAAGATAGTTTATTTCTGTGGAGAGGGTGCTATGTATGTTACTGTCATTCCCAGTTGAATGGCTCTTGGTATCTGTCAGTAGGTAGAGATTGAAAGACACCAGTAAGTCGTAATTCCATCGTAGGCATTTGTTTTTTTAAATTAAAAGCCTATCCTTTTCCGAGGAAGAAGACAGGACACAGGGAGCAGTTTGGTTTGTTGTAGATGTTCTCAGCAGAAAACCAGTGTTACTAACGTCACGCCTCGGCAGTGTCACTTTTAAAGCCTGTCGGGGTAACACTGTAAACTTGGAAATGGGCAGTTCTGGAATTTCCCGTTTGAAATGTAAAATCCAGACGTCAGTCAGTGTCCAAGTTTATTGTTCTGTTTTAATAACAAGAGGAGCAGGGCCTGCACTTTGCAGAAAGGAGAGAACTGTGGCTTTAACTGGAAAGTCTGAATGCCTGTAGCCCGGAGTGTACTGTGACCCCGGCTCCCGCGTGAGTGGCTGACTCGGCTCATGCGGGCTGCTCCACACCGTGTGCGGCTGTCGCATTGAGGGAATATTATCAACTCCATAATGGCCTGTTTTTACTCCACATTCCTCCTGTCACAGGTGTGGAGACCATGAGTAGAATAGGTGACCTCTTAATTTTGAACTTGTTTCAGCATGGGGACAGTTTGTCGTCCAAAGTGCTTGTAGGGTCCCTACCTCATTTTGTCACCTACCTGGTTGTCACTGTCCTCCTAGCTGGGTTGGTCCAAGAACTGCCTCCAGTGTGGATACGTTCCCACAGAAGCACACAGTGCAGCAGCCAACGAGAGGGTTGGGTCTCTGCCCAGCCCAGGGGCACGTGTTCTCTGCACCCCACTTCCAGTGCCGTGGGAGCCCACTCACAGGCGGGCACAGCATTGCGAGAGCAGGGCAGGCGGTGTCAGGCAGGAAGAAGGTGGCGTCTGCCTTGAACGCGCTTGGGAAATGTGTCCGCGTCCTTTTAAAATCAGCATGGAGTACGGACTACTTTAGTTCAGAGCCTCGGATGGCTCTGTGTTTCTGAGACCAGCACCCTGCCTGTTTGGGAATAACGGGCGTCTTCACAGTGGTTGGGTTGTAGGCAGTTGTTCCCCGAACTCCAGCCTCCCTGTCACCACGGCGTGAGTCACACTGGTTCACAGTTTCCCGGTTTACTACCCGCCTTCAGAAGTGATCAGAGGGTGAGGAGAGGGACCCAGGGAAGAAAAACGCTTGTCCGTTTCATGTCACTCCTGGTTGTTAGAACAAAGTTCAACCTCCACCATCTTCAGAAGGAAATCTGTGGACATCTGGGAACATTGTACACGTAAAGTCCTGCAGTGGTGCTTTAAGTAGCGACGTAGCGTACGAAAGGCCTTGTGCAGACAGGGACCATGTCCCCTTCTGAGTGTTGAAATGGAACAGCAACACCCCTCCATCCATAACTTGAAATCTAAATAATCAGATTTTATTTTTGTATAATGTAAGGAAGGTGCAATTAGGGAACTGGAAGACAAGCTCGCCTTCTGCAGACCAATATGTTAAATGTGTCACCAGTTTGTTGAAATTTTTTGGTAAAATTCTATTTGTGTATATAACTTAACTAATCTGTAAATTGTAATAAATATATTTGCAATTATTAAATGTGACATGATGTTTTGGCTCAGCTTTATATTTTGTTACTGGGTATTTTACTTGGGTTTTGGGATTCCTGAGTAGGATTTTCAGGATAAAAGCAGTTACTCTGTGTTGAAGCACTATAACCTGAGACATTTCTGTGGTTTAGAAAGGTTATGGGATGTGTGAATTGCACCTCTTAATTGAAGGGCAGGAATGGTAATGGCATTAATATTATAATGGCAAACCACAGTTTAGTAATAGAAAGGAGAATTTGATTTTTTGAGTATGAAATACCCCATGTAGAGACTGAGGATTAGAATATAAAATTGACACCAGCCATCTACTTCTGCAAAGACGATAGTAAATTTAAAAGTATTCACAGAAGCAGTAAAATGCACATGCTGGGTTAGCATTTTTACTTGGTAGCAGGGCAAACTGCTTCTTTGTTCTGTGCATTATTATTAATGATAAATCATGATGCTCCCCTATGTACAGTACTGGGAGAATGTGATGCTAACGTCAGGAAAAACTTAACTGGAAAAAACAAACATTTGAAGTATAGCAAGCCTATGAATGGATTAAGGCATAATAGCATTCTCAAGTTAGGCATTTGGAGCTTCCTAGCTGAGAAGAAACGTTATTAAAGGTGTATTTGTGAAGCGGAAGGGAAGAAACTAGCATTTAGTTGCAGATATCCTGTGGCAGCCCAGCTATACTTTTATTTACCATCTTGGGGTTAATTAAGCATTTTTGGCTATCTTTTTCCAGGGAGATACATGAAAATAGCCACAATCACATCAAGCCAGAGTCACTGCTATGACTGTCCCAGTAGCCTAAAGAAATTGTGCCGTGTTCTTTAATAGGAAGCTTAAATATTTAACTTCTGACCTTAATTGCTGACAGTTTACACATAAAATTTGGTGGTCTCTTTTTGGAGACTTCCTTTGGACCCTCCTCTACTTACTTTTTTAAAATAATAGAAATCATTTTCTGATAAAAAGGTGTCATTTATAAAAGCATCTAATACAGAGATCTATGACCGCATTCTTGGTACACTGGAAAAAGTAAGTATGCTGCCCGGGGTGTCTTCCTGAGATGAGAGACCTAATTTCTTTCTGTGTATAAAGAGGTTTTGATAGCCCTTCATTGAACTGAGCAGGACACAGATGTCACCCGTTCAGAAGTTTTCTATGTTGGAAATTAGGATTCTTCCCTTCGGCACTTGGGGAATGCTCTGCGATGGGTACAAAACAGCCTTGTTCTCCCTGGATTTGCTCCAGCAAGACTGTTGGTCAGTTAGGACTTCAACATACAGAGGCAGCATGGTGTCGAGATCTATGATGATAAATAGGCTAAGTAGATCTAAGCCTGCTCACTCAGGATTCATCAAGCAAGCTTTCAGTGGACACGTTTTAGTGACAGTTTTGACACCAGGGAATTTAGAGCAACCACTTTGCAGGCGGCATGAGAACGGGAGCAGTGGGTATGGGTTACTGTACACAGTAAGTCGGGCAGCGCAGGGAAGACGGGGGCCGGGCCGAGAATCAGCTCCGGAAAGTCACCTGGCTGAGGCCGAAGGGCCGTTGGATTCCACAGCCTGGAAGTGTTTCTTTGGCAGCAGGGTTTTGGCGGTTTTCCCGGAGCCGTGGGGACAGACTTGGGGAGAGGAGGGATCAGACACCCTGAGTGTGGGGCTCAGTCCTTGAAGGTGGGGAAGGCGGGAGGGCGTGGGCGGTGAGGAAGGTGGCTGGGCGTGGGGTTGCACTCTGCTGTGTGGTTTATTTTATGATGGTGGCAATCTTGCTTAATGACAGGCTGAAGGGAACCGGCTAGAAAATACCTGGGTGAGGAGACAGCCGCCGGGCAAGCGTTTCCAGGGAGCAGGTCGAGGGTGGGCCCCTGTAGCCCAGCACGTGCCCAAAGGTCAGCTTTGGTGAGGAGGCGAGAGACTCAGACCGGGGAAGGCAGATGGCTGGAAACCCAGGCAGGGGGACCAACGGGAAGGGGTGCTGGGTCCAGGCCGCGCCCCTCCAGCTGCCTTTGTTTTCTTCGGTTCCCACCCCACGTGGCCCCACGTCACCTGTGTGGAGTGAAAACACGTCACAGCTAATGATGGGCAACCATGGAGATGGCTCTGGGCCCTCCCCCTTCTCTCTCACCTTCTCTCAAACAATAAAATAAATTGTAGAAAATGAAACAAGTCTGAGGCAGGCTGTGGATGTCAGCCACTCACTGCAGTGGACGTGAGGCGTTGGGGCAGCTCGTTCACTTTAGCTCTGGGATCACCCAGGAGGGAGGCAGGGACAGAGCGGAAGAAGGTGCAGTGGGCCTTCTGGCCGGAGATGAAAGGGTAGGAAACTGGCCGTCTGGCGTCAGGTGCAGCTTTGACCGAGAGCCCTGAACGAAGCCAAACCCACAGCTGCGCTCGTTCCGGGACACACCAGAGTCAGCGGGCGCTGCCGTTTTCTAGAATAGGCCGGGTCAGACGTTCACGTGGGCACAGAAAGAGCGTCCGACTGTCTGGGCTGTAGCCTGGAGAAGAGACCCTGGGAAGCAGCATCAGCTGGCTGCCCCTCCAGGCTCCACCCAGCCCTCGTCTTCTCGCTGAGCGGATGGCTGACAGTTTCATCCGGTCCGCACCCCCTGGGGACCCCCCGGTGCCAGTGCTTTGCTCCGCGACACGGTGTTGGCAGCCAACACCGGTGAGCCGTTGAGGGCTGGCGCCGCTCCCGGGCGAATGCGGGGCAGAGGCTCCAAGAGCCAGTGCTGAGGGCGGCACCTCTCTCCCGTGGGCAACGGCTCATTAGCCAAACCGATCATCTGCCCAGCTGGGCCACCTCCTGCCCCTTCCCGCCAGAGGACAAGCCGCTTCTCGCTCAGGCAGAACCCACCCTACCCTCAGCCCCGCTGACAGCCCGGCTGCGCCCGGCAACGCCGACGAGGCTCTTTCACGATTCTGGAGGCCCGAGGTCTGGCTTCAGGGCCGGAGTCCTCCTTGGCCTCTCCCAGCGTCTCCATTCCTCAGCCTGTGGCTGCGCCACTCTGGGGGTGGCCTCTGTGGTCACATGGCCTCCACTTCTGTCCTTTTCAAATGCCTTCCCCCAACCTGGGAGGGCTCAGTGGGTTGAGTGCTTGCTTTGCCGCCCTGGAGACCAGGGATCGAATCCTGGCCCCGGCCCATGTGTACCCATATGCTGGGCTGGGGTGTGCCCCCAGTTCAGTTCTTGCTGGGGCCTATGCAAGAAGCTCCTGGCCCAGTTCCTGCCCTGTGCAGCCCTGTGCCCACCTGTGGAGTGAAACTATATGGAAAACTAATGTCAACTATGGAGACGGCTCTGGGCCCGCCCCCTTCTCTCTGTCTCTCTCAGTCTCTCTCTCTGTCAAAAACCAATAAAAAATAAATTTTCAAATGCCCTCCCCCAACCCCTGCCTTTTTCCTGGGGCCCACTCGAATAATTTAGAGCAATCACATTAAGACCCACATTTTCATTACACCTGCAAGGACCTTCCACGAATAAGGTCACACGCGTAGGTTCAGAGTGGGACACGGATCGTTTTTCAGCCCATCGCAGGTCCCCAACCAGCAGCATCCTGGTATTTAAGTGACTGAGGTCTCAACCTGTGCAAGAGAACGCGAATCACTTCTAAATATTTCTGATGCATTTTATCCACACGTTTTGCTGCCTTTTAAAAATGTAAAATAAGGGAAGCCGGATGGCTCAGCAGGTTGAGCACTTGCAACAGAGAGGTCCAGGGATCGAATCCCAGCCCTGGCCTGTGCAACCCAGGCACTGAACCGCAGTGCAACTGGTAATGGCCGGGATGGCTTGGTGACAAAGGTTCCCGCCTCCCATGTGGGAGGTCCCCAGTTCAGTTCCCGCCCCACACAGCCCCACGTCCACCTGTGTGGAATGAAACCATGTCACAACTAATGACGTACAATTATGGAGACTGCTCTGAGCCCTCCCCCTTCTCTCTCTCTTGTCTCTCAACAAACAGTAAACTGTCTCAAAACAGTAAAATAAATCTTTTTTTTTAATTGTTACATTTACTGGGGTGACATTAATTGATATCAATTACATAGCTTCCAGGTGTACAATTGTACATTATGTTGTCTATGCATCGCAGTATGCACTTACCACCCAGAATCAGCTCACTTTCCATCACCGTAGATTGGATTAAAATAAATCTTAAAAACAAAAACCAGTGTAGAATAGAATCCGCTGCAGGGGACACATGAGCCGTCGACCTCTGACTTGACTGTGAAGCCCCTGCTCTCTTGCAGGTGACTGCTGGACCACGGGCTGTTTTTGTTCGCGTTTTCTACGCCTCCTCTTCACTTTCCCCGGCTCCTTTGCTAAAATGTTTTCGTCCGCAGTGCAGCGGACCCTCAAGTGGCCTACACAGGTCCACGTCCATGGGGATCTTTTCAGTGAACACAGACTGGAAATGTCTTGTCCTTCTCATGATTTTCGTAACGTGTTTTTCTCTAGCTTGCGTTAAAGAATACAGTATCGAATGCCTGTAACATGCACAATACGTGCTCATCGACAGTGCTACCAGGAAGCTTGGTGGTCAGCAGTAGGCTATTCATAGTTAAGTGCTGGGAGAGTCAAAAGTTACACATGGATTTTCAACTGCAGTGTGGGGGTCAGTGCCCCTAACCCCCACGCGGCTCACGAGTCCCTTGTACTAATAAAGGGTGTCCCAAAATTCACGCAAGATGTAATTTTGTACGAAAATTGCAAACTGTTGCTGCCAAACCTTCATTATTTTAAAAATATTGCTCAACAATGAAAATGTGTTGTTCTTTCATGGAGCGCTCCATTTTTCATAACCCTGAACTGTCAGCTATCACACTGTCTTTTTTGTTGTTGTTGGCAACACTTTACCGCACAAATGACGCAAAATTCAAATCTTGCGTGAATTTTGGGACACCCTTTATTTATCATAATTCATAAACGAACTCGAATGGGGAAAGTCACTGCCAAGTCTGCCCCACAGAAGCGTGTTTTCCAGCCCAATCATCTTTCCTCCTTCAGGTGCAGAAGCGGGTTCACAATCTCAATCACTGGCCTTTTCCTGACGGGCATAAAGGTCCCCAAAGACCCAGGCTCCGTGCGAGATAAACAAGACAGCGACCTCTCACTGAAACCCACAGGCGGCCCACTCCTCCGAGAACGTGTCCCCATCCCTTCTCCACACATCCAGCCCGGCCAGCTGCCCTGACTGGTTGCTCAGGTTGGATGGGGAGCGCTTGGGCGCTGGTATTTTCCCCGCGGGCATCTTGGCCGAGGTCCCGGGTTCAGATCCTCGCATATCCCGGGCCGGGCAGGTGGCTGTGGGCTTGATCAGCGGCATGCGTCCTACAGGTGTGTTTCACGGGCTGGGCGTGGGTGAGGGGCCTGGTCCCCTGTTCAGGCCCTCGGGGGCGTAGATCCTCACCGGTGACTCTCGGGTGTGTGTGTGTGTGTGGCTCCAAATGTGGAGGGGAAGCCGGGCATGAGGGACCCCTGCTCTTCTGCGCCCGGAGAGGGAGCTGGGCTTGTCCCCGGCTCGCGGGCACCAGCCTGTGTGAGCCACGGCAGCAGACGGCATCTCCAGTGTGGGAGGCTGAGGGTGACATGGGGTGAGCTCTGGCCTGGGATATGGGTGCCAGATACTTGCTCGGTGACCTCACTTCGTTTCTCTGCCCCACCCCGTATTTAAACAAGCAGATTGGGGGGCAGGGGCATCAAATATATGGTGAGGGATGGAGAACGGACTCCGGGTGGTGAGCTCACAGCAACACCTGGCACCTGTGTAATTTGACTCACTAAGGTCACCCCCAGACATTTACCAATCACACCCCAAAACCACAAGGAATGAACCCACCGTCTCTGAGGTACACACGTGCGGCTCCCCAGGCTGAGTCTCTGGCACGCCTGCAAGGCTCACTGGCTGCTGTTTTTTCTAGAAAGCTCTCTCCCCACACACCCTGCTGCTGCTGAGGATTAGACTCGACAGGCCCCTAAGTAAGGTCCCGAAGCGCAGGGCTGTGGGTAACGTTGTTAAGAGTGGCTCCCGGTTCCACCAGATTGTCGTTCATCAAACACGAACGAGGTGCCCAGGTGGGTACAGGGGCTACACAGGTGCATGGGGAGGGGGTCCCTTCCCGGGGAGGGGGGCACGCAGCCAGCGAAGGGGCGGCTGAGTAACTCGAGGACGTGTGACCACAAGACGCGGCCCGCTGTTGGGTCATGAATCAGGCTGCCCGGCGTGCAGACAAGGGGCATCGAATCTGCCTGTGGTGGGGCCCCCAGCAGCTTCTGGGGGGCAGTGACATCTGGTGGATCCTGACAGGGACACTGAAGGAACAGTCTGGGAGTGACAGGGAGGGAATCTTCTAGGGCGCTCGCCGGATCGCTGCTTCCCAACCGCCTTGGCTGTCTCCTCTCATGACAGGGGTCTCCCAGGGTCTCTTTCCTGGGGGCAGACACATGGATGGGGACTGTGTGCCCCCAGCTGGAGTCCCAGGGGCAGGTCCTAGGGACATGGGGCCCCCATTGCTGAGATGCTGGACCCAGGCCTCGCTGAGAGCCCTCTCCCGCCTCTGCTCATTTTTTGGTTCTATTTCTGCCCCTTCCTGCACGTCAGCGGGAAGATGTTAAAGTTTCAGACGTCTGAGCGAGATTCTGCTGCCACTTAGTCATGGCGGGCTTCTTGGAGGAAGCGGGCTGAGAAGGCTCAGGAGCGGCAGGACTGACTAATGAGGCTGGCATGTCCGCCAGACCCTCCCAGGCCCTGCCTGCCGGCCCCCACCCTCTCCTGCACCTGAACTTTGCTCGTCTGCTGACCTCCCGCCCAGGAGAGCGGGGTCGGCGCTCTTCCCCCTCCCGGTCAGCGGCTGACATGTCCCTGAAGTTCGTGACTTAGAAAGCTCTCAGCGGAACCGGTTCTCTGCAGCGTCCCGCGTGCGCCCGGACCTGGGACCTGCATGCGGCTACCGCTCCTGCCGGCCGCGAACCACCTTCGCGGGGCGGTGGCCTAGCTCCGCCTCCCTCCCCGGCTGCAGCGTCAAGTGTGGGCTCCCGGCTGGGCGGTGCCCGGGCCCCGGCTCCCCGATCCATCGACCCATCGCCGGCCAGGCTGCGGCCGCGGCGACAGAGGGACCCGGCCCGGCCCCCTCCCGGAGCCAGCGGTCCAGCCTGGAGCCCCAGCCGCCAAGTTCACAGGCGTCCGGAGAGGAGGCAGGTGGCGCCGGGGTCCCCGCGGGGCGGTGCTGAGCGCGGCGGCCCCGCCAGGGTTAAGTCGCGCCGGCTCCCTGCGGCCCGGCCGGCGGCCAGCTGCCTTCAGGGAGGCCCAGCCGAGCCGCTCCGGCCAGGGAGCTGGGCGGGTCCCCGTTGCCCCCAGCGCCCCCAGCACCTCCCGCAGGACCGGCCTGTCGTGGGGGCGGCCAGCGGGGAGCCTGGCCATGGCCGACGAGGTGGACTGGCTGGACCTGCCCGGCCGCTGGACCTACGGGGTGGACCGCGGCGGGAGAGTCTTCTTCATCAAGTAGGTGGTCGGACGCGGCGCTTCTGTCTTCCCGGAAAGTTGTCCAACGCGAAAGGCAGCTGCACCGGATGGGGGGTTGGACGGGCTGGGGGGCTGGACAGTCTTTGGGGACTGAACAGGCTGGGGGGCTGCCGGAGCTGCATCCGCAGGTGTGACTCACGAGTGCCCGTTTGAATGAGCCTCCCGCCTTTTCCTCATTGGGTCAAAGTCCATGCAGCAGGAAGGGGCAGGACACACCTGCAGGCAGGTGCCGGCCTCCCCTCCCCCACGGCCACAGATGGGGGTGCTCAGGGGGATGACTGGACCCCGGGCTTAGCCTACAGCCCTTTCCTTTCAGCCCCCACCCCGGCCACTGGGAGGGGCAGGTGTCCGGTCCTTCTCCCCCCCCTTGCCTAAGGGAAGACTTGGGCTACGTTGCGGGGGGGGGCTGCTCCTGGCTCCTGGCCTCCCCTCCCCCAGGACTCAGCGTCCCTCCTTTCCTGTTTGTTGGCCGGGCTGTGGCCCCTGGGGCAGGAGAAGCTGCCGCATTCCTGAGACCGGGAGGGTGCCTGGGCTGCTCCATGCGCTGAGCCCTGAGCTTCAATTCACAGCCCCAATGGCTCCGAGCGGCTGCTCCCACAGGGCCGGGATAGACACCTCCCAGTCACACCGCCAGCCCACGGGAGGTGGACAGAGCAGCCTGGGCTGGGAAGGGCGTCCGGGGGTCCCCGCACAGGGGTGGGGCCACTTGGTGTGCATGAGGGACGAGACAGGGGTGCCCAGACGGCACCTGTGTGAAGGGAAGGACAGGGGACCCGAGGGCGGAGCCCTCTGCTGGGGTGCAGACCCTCCCCCCAGAAGCCCAGCCCAGGGGTCGTCTCCCAGGTGCATGATAGCCGCACAAGAGGGACTTTGCTTCTCCTGTCCCGTCCTCTTCGGGGGGGCGGGCAGCCTGGACAGCGTTTCTGACCGTGTGTCCAAGCTTAGGGGGAACATGGGTGGAGTCCAGGGAAAGAAAGCCCATGTCCACAGAAAGACGCAGACCCCTGTGTGGGGAGGGGAGGGAAGAATGAAGGGAGGAAGGAAGGAGTCAGCTTGTATGATTCATTTATAGAACATTCTAGAAACTCTAGAAAATGCAAACTAATCTACAATAACCGGAAGCAGGTCAATTGTTGCTGGGGGGAGAGGGGAGGATAGCAGAGCTGGCGGGGGGTGGGGGGAGAGAGGAGTTACAAAAGGGGACAAAGAAAATTTGGAGAGATTCACATCTTCATTTCTGTGGTGGTTCCCAGGTCTGTATATGTACGTTAGGACTTTATATTAAATGACACAGGTTAAGTACGGGCCGTTTATTGTGTATCCTGCTTCTTAGTGGAGTTTGTTACTCACTGTACCTCGAAAGCCTTGAGTGCAGTCCTGTGCTGGGCCCCAAGGACAAAGGTGACCTGAGTGTCCCCTCCTCCACATATAAGAAGGCAGCTGCTTCCTCTGGGTCACAGCTGGCTTTGGAAAAGTCATGTCACTTGGTCAATGGGCTCATCTGCCACCAGGGCTAAAATTCAGAGGATCTGCACTGTTGGGGAGCCCCCCTTGCTGGAAATAAGAGTTTAGGAACAGCTTGAGTTTTATGGGGTACCGATTTGGGTCTGAATCCTGGCTTCATCACTGATTGATTGTGAATCTGAGCCTCAGATTCATCGCCTGTAAAATCCCTACTGCCAGGGACTATTGGGAATGAAACTACATGACATTGTAGATACTAGTGGACTATCAATGTTGGGAATGAAACTACATAATGTTGTAGATACTAGTGGACTGTCAATGTTGGGAATGAAACTACGTAACGTTGTAGACACCTGGGGACCTGGTTCACCGGCCCCCTTTCTCATCCACTGAGAAGCGGACACCTAAAGACCTTTCCTATTCTTGCCACGTGGCTGCGCCATCACCTCGGGGGGCCTGGGATTGGATCTTGGTGACTTGGGTTTGGAGACAGGGGTCTCGCTCAGGGGAGCCTCTCTCGCATCTGACGCTTTCTGATGGGTCTTCCGTAGCGATGAGGAAAAGTCGACCAGCTGGCTGCACCCTGGTACGGCGTGCCCCATCCAGAGTGGAAACTGCTCCAGCCCAGGTAAGCTCATCTGTCCCCTCACCCCGCCCCCCGCTTCTGCAGTGGGACAGGCAGCGGGGCCACGGGGGCAGGGAGACTCTGCTTCTGAGTTGGTGTGGGGGGCACAGGCTCAGCATCTGGGGGACAGCAAGGGGAGCTGATGCTCACTCCAGCTCTTCTGAAGCCTGCAGCTCTGTAGTTAAGACCTGCACTCGGAAGACAGAGATTGGACTTGTCCCTCATGCCTGCACCCTGTCCCCACCCTCTTGAGAGCCTCTGTACTGGGCAGAACCCTGGCTCCAGGGAGCATACCATGGTGGCCGTGTCCTCGCTCTGTGCTGCCCACGGTCATTGCCATCAGCCACCTGAGCAATGGAGATGAGATTCGTGTGGCTGAGGAGCTGAATTCTCAATTTTAATTACATTACATTCAAAAGCCCCACAGCCAGTGGGTCCCCACTTTGTGCTGGGGGATCAGGAAAGAAAACAGGGCATGTTGGGTTAAGGCGTCTACTTGCCCAGAGCAGCCAATGTTTAGATCCCTGGCTGGGCCATTGTGTCCGGAGAGCTGGAAGGAACCCTGGGGTCCTGGAGACCTGGCCTTTCATTTCAAAGGTGGGAAAACGGACGAGCAGAGTGGAGGGCCCTGCCGGGCGCAAGGCCGTGAGCTAATACGTGAAGCAGCATCAGGATGACACACGTCAGTTCTAGGGGCGCGGGGCCTGGCGCTCACGTCTCAGCAGGGGAGGGACTTCTCTGTAGGATGCAGGTAGGGCCGCAGCACAGGGGATGCCAGAGGGTCCCGGTCAGAGCACGGCTGTTGGCGGGGCTGTTTCTGGTCTGTCTCGTCACCGTGACAGGGGCAGGGCTGGAAGGAGAGCCCATCCTCTGGCTTCTGGCCACAGCCCGTGCGCAGCCCGAGGCTGGGAACGGGTTAAGGGGTCCCTGGAGCCCTGGCCACCCAGCGGGCACTGGGCCTGCACAGGCACACAGGCGCCTTGGTGTTGCCCAAGCAGAGGGGGCAGCGTAGTGGGGAGAGTTGCTGGAAAAGGCAGGGGACACAGCCCACACTGGCCTCCTTCCCAGACACAGCACAGCAGCTGGCTTTTCAGGGCTCTGACCCGTGGGCATCCCTCTGCTTAGGGAGGCTGCCAACACCCGCCCTTCTGAATGGGACCTTCCTCCCTGCAGGGACAGCGGGGACAAGTCCCATTTATAGGGTGGCACAGAGGAGAGAATGGGAGCTCTGGACACTGTGAGCCAGACTGGCATCCGGGCCCAGGCGCGTCCTGTGTGACCTCCTGCAAGTTGATTAACCTCTCTGGGCCTCAGTGTCCCGAGCCGTCAAAATGTCCGGCTGAGGCCCGCGATGCGCCGTTGTGGTGCAGATTCACCGTGCCAGTGCACAGCTTCGGGGAGGAAGCTGCACTAGGTGGTGGCTGGTGGTGGCTCGTCTGTGGACTGGGTCCCCTGGGGCCCGCCTACCGGCTGCCCTGCTGTGGCAACAAGGATGTCACCATTGGCTAATCAGACCCCTGATAAATAGGGGTGACCGAGGGGACTGAACACAGGGCACAGGGGTGTCCACTGCTGTGCCCCCCAGGGGGCTGGCATGGAGTGGATGCTCCAGGAAAGTTGGTTGAGGCCAGGACTCCTCCGGTCACCTCCCTGCCATGCACGGGGGCCGTCCCTGCACTGCCGTCTCTCTTCACACTTGTTGGAAACGTGGGTGGTGAGAGGAAGGCACAGGGGTGTCCACTGCTGTGCCCCCCAGGGGGCTGGCATGGAGTGGATGCTCCAGGAAAGTTGGTTGAGGCCAGGACTCCTCCGGTCACCTCCCTGCCATGCACGGGGGCCGTCCCTGCACTGCCGTCTCTCTTCACACTTGTTGGAAACGTGGGTGGTGAGAGGAAGGCACAGGGGCTCAGTGGGTGGAACACCCGCTGGCTGGTGCATCCCCGGCAGCACCCTGGGCTGTGGGGGCTGAGAGGGGACAGGGTGACGCTGCGCTGTGCTTGCTTGCAGGTCTGCCCCAGGGCTGGGAGACGGACTGCACCTCGGAGGGAGCCGTGTACTTCATCAAGTGAGTGCGAGGGCCGGCCACCCATCTGCTGTCGGTCCTGCTGTTGTGTTTGTCACCGATGCGTTTGTCACTGATGCATCCTGGAGAGGGGAGGAGGTCCAAGGGCCCAGTTTGTCACTGCCGGGCTGGCTGAGTGGCCAGAGGGGTCAAGGCCTTCAAGTGAGCTGCACATAAAGGCGGATGTGTGTGTGTGTGAGGTGTGTATCTATGTGTATCTGTGTGTGTCTGTGTGTGTATGTGTCTCTGTGTGTCTGTGTATCTCTGTGTACGAGGTATGTGTCTCTGTGTGTGTGTACGAGGTGTGTGTGCCTCTGTGTGTCTGTGTGTGTGTGTTTTGTTGGCCAAGAGAACCAGTGTCAGCCGTGGGAAGGTCTCTAGGTGGGGCACTGGGCTCGGCTGGACAGGTGGGAGGTGACGGCTCACAGAGGAGGAGAGAAGTTACGTGGACACAGGACACAGGCTGAAAGGAAGGTGACGAAGCCCTGGGGACCCCGGCAGCCCCCCAGAGGGAAGGTGTGGGGTGCACGCAGGCAGCGGGGGTGGGAGGGTGGTGACAGGCCAGCCTCCGTCACTCTTGCTCTTTGGGGTGGGGGCGCTGTGACCATGGGGGTGGCAGGCGCAGGTCCGGTGCTCTGCTTCACCCCTGGGGGCGGGCCAGGCCCCTCTGGGGGCCGCAGGGGCTCCTGCTGCCGCCCCGGACGCAGCTGTGGAGGCAGCTGCGGTGTGGCCTGCCGCTCCCGACGGGACTCATTTCCCTGGGCCGGGCCCGGTGCCTGGGCCTCCCAGCCGGGCTGGGTGCCCGTGGGTGAGGCGCGGCGTGCTCGGGCCTGTGGGCCTCCCCGCCCTGTCTGGCCTCAGGTTCCGCAGCTGGTAGAGAGGGTGCTGCCCTGGGCACCCCCACCCAGAGGGGGCCCGGAGGACCCTCTCCTCCCCGTCCCCGCCCGGCTGTCCTTGAAATCCTCATCCATCGATACCCCCAGAGAGGTCACCTTCCACTCCCCGCCAAGGCCAGCCGGCACTGGGATCAGCTTGGCTGCGAGAACCGTACGCTTAGAGCAAAAACAAAATCAATGTTTGACAAATACCCCATTTTGGAAATTGTTCTAATAGTGCGTGGTGGGCACAGCCTGAGCGTCCCCCGAAACTGAACCCAGATCCTTTGGGCTTCAGTGAAGACACTTCTGTGCTCCTTGAAGATACCATCTTATCGGGCCTGTTTGTACGTTTGGTTCTGGGGATTGTTGACTAGGCACTTTTACACGAATCAGCTATTCTCGTCAATCAGTAGAAACTCATCACCAACCCTGGCCCCGCCTTCCTGACCTCATTTTCCTGGCCCCGCCTCCCTGCCCCCACTTCCCTGGCCTCATCCCCTGGCCACGCCCCTGGCCCCGCCTCCCATAGCAGGCCAGTGATGATGAGTTTCACCTTTCATTCCCTCCATCATGCCAAGTTCATTCCCACCGCAGGACCTTTGCACTTACTGTTTCCTCTGCGGGAAGGGCTTTCCTTCTATTTCTGCACATTTGGCTTTTATGTACCGTTTAGCTCGAGTGTCCTCTTCTCTGAGGAACCTTTCCCCACCGCCCCTCTGAAGGTCCCCCACCCCCCAGCACCTGCTCAGTCCGGTTTACTTCCCTTCTTACGTAGCACCCGGCACCACCAGGTCTGCGTGTCTGTTTACGGATGGGTTGCTAGTGTCCCCTGCTGCCGTGTGGGCCCTGAGAGCAGATTCTGGCTATTAGTGTTCCACTCACCACCCTGGCATGTGACAGGAACCCCCGCAATTGCTGAAATAAATGAATGGGTGAGAACGGTTGGGAGATAAATAACAGACGCACAATGAACTTCCACTCTGGCGACCAACCCAGAGCATCTCCTACGTTCCCGCAGTCCCGCCTTCTCATCACCAATGCCTGCTCCACCCTTGTCCCCGGGGACACCAAAGCAGGACCCTCAGGGACCCCTCAGGCCCCTGCCGGCGGGGCCTGTCACATCTCCTCCTAAATGTCTCAGCCCACCCGCTCCTCACCATCCCATGGCCGCCACCTGAGTTCACGCCCCCACAGGCTTTCCTGCAGATCATTCCAGCCACTTCCCAACGGGTCTTCCTGCCCCCCTGAGGCCTCATGGCTGCAAGAATGCCTTGGTCATTCTCATTCCCCACTAAGAAGTTTTCCTGCTCCCCATCAGTTATGGATAAACTGAGGCACCTGAACGGGCGTCCTAATCTGCCTCCTGCCTGGCCTCCCATACTCCACGCCTTGCGCCCACGATGGATGCTCCATGCTCCTTCACACCACGACGCTTCTTCAGGGAAGCCCACCCGGGTTGTCATGGCTCATCTCCACGCAGTCATTTTCCCCACACCGGTGGTTCCCACACTAGCGCTTGCCTCAGGGTCACCTGGCGGGCTTGTTCACACAGCCGGCTGGGCCCCACCCCCGGTGCAAAGAATCTGAGACCATGTGTAGGTTCCCGGGCTACGCTGATGCCGAAGGTCCATGGACCACGGGTCTAGGTGGAAAACTCATTCAGGGCGGGGCAAGGTACAGGGTGAACACAAGACGGTGCTCCTTCCTTTGGTATGGCAACAAAGCGTCAACAGATGACGTTACTTCATTGCGTCTTGCAACAAAGTGTCCACACGCCGTTTCTTATGCCATGTGTGTGCCCAGCCGTGGTGGCCATTCCACGCATTAGCAGCTAAGAGCTAAACCCTTGGCCCCGTGATCGGTCCCCACAACAGCTTTGGGGGTGCCATGCCGCCGTCCCTAAGCGTTTGAACGAGTAAACTGGGGCTGAGCACATCACTGGTTCAGGGTCCTGAAGGGTGTAGAAAGCAAGGCTGCGACACAGCCCTGCGTCACAGGCTGTGCTGTTAGCGTGAGGCCGCGGCTGCCTCCAGCATTCCGGGTGCCCGGCTCAGGCAGGGAGGTGCCCATTACATCCTGACGAATGAGTGCATGAGCGAATGAATGAATGAGTGCCAGGGCACTCACCTTATCTGCATAGTCCCCTGCAAAGGTTTAGGACATTTGGTTGGGCAGGTGAGTTAGAGACTCAAGGACCCCAGACATAGACCCAAAGAGGTAATAGCACCGGAAGCTGGTTGGTTGTCTTTTCTGATGGAAATCTAATTTCAGGGCACGAGTATTACCCTTTGCCGGGGATGAGAGACATAGACTTGCCCTGGTCTTGAAGGCGTCATTTACCAGGAAGGGCCGAGCGGGGGACAGAGACAAAAGCAGAGGGTTACAGGGTGGGGGCAAAGCCACCGCAAGCCTCCTGCAGGAGCCATGGCCATGCACACGGGGGCGCCAGAGCACGCGTGATGGCCCTGCTGGGGCTTTGCTGAGGGGCCAGCTCCTTGCAGCCTCAGGGCGCCCAGGGGCCGAGGCCGCAGAGTCACCGCCCTGGTTCCTGTTTCTCTGGCCCCCGGACTCAGCCCCCCCCCCACTCCTTCCCCGGCTTCCTGCTGAGGCTGTGTCAGTTTCCACCCCTGGGTCCCACTCCGGGACCCCCACCCCGCTCCTCCCACGTGGGGGCGCCCCCCCATTGGCCACGCCCACCTGGTTGCCCCTCCTGCCCCCCAGGGCCCCCCACCGCCTCTTGTCATTCCCTCTTTGCTGTGGGCTGAGCCCTTCCTCCCAGAAGGAGCCGGAATGGCCGGCCACTCCGCGCGAGCCTGTGGCTCATCCAGGAGCTGAGGGGCGCGGGGTGCAGGGACGGGAACCCCCATTTGCAGACGAGGACCTTGGGGCTCAGCACCCAGGCGAGCACCCCCAGATAACTCATGTGACAGGGCTCCCTGGTGTGCCCCCCCCAGAGCGAGCTTCAAGGGAGGGGACTTGTGAGGACGCCTGGGTGAGGGGTGGGTGTCAGTCAGGTGGCAGCCATGAGACCCGGTGGTAGGAGCTGGAAGGTGAGGCTGGGGTGGGGACCTGCGTGTTTGGGGGGCTGGGTACGTCCTCCTCAGAGTGCGGGGCGGTGGCTTCTAGAGCAGAGAATGGACAGAACTAGAGGTGCTGCCTGGGGAACCCCTCCTCACCCCTCAGCCCTCACCCCCACTCCCTCCCACTGTGAGCCTGGGGAACCCCTCCTCACCCCTCACCCCCACAGCCTCCCACCTGAGCGCTCCCTCCCTGCAAGCCTGGGGAACCCTTCCTCACCCCCACACCCCTCCCCCCCACATCCTCCCCCCTGAGCGCTCCCCGCTCCCCTGAGCCTGCTTCCCTGCCCAGGAGGGAGTTTCCATTGGGGGAGGAGGGAGGGGCAGCTCCTAAGGGCAGGGGCTGGTCCTCAGCAGGTACCAGCTGCTGTGGTTGCATGGTCTGTCTGCCCCTCAGTGTGCAGAGCACAGGCCCCCAGAGGCTTGTCCAGCACTCTTCCCCAAGGTCACTGGAGGCGAACTTGGGTGGGGGACCTAGGCGGCCCTGGCAGCTTGTAGGGAACACCAGCCGGCCCGGTGTCATGCACTGTTCTGGGGTGCGGGCGGGGGGCTGGCACCAGGGGCCTGGCCCAGCCCCCTGGAGGCTCACAGGCATGCCCGTGTCCTGCGTGGACAGCCACACAGGCGTGAGGCCGCCACAGACAGGCCGGCGGAGCCCCCCACACCCCCACACCCTCCCAGACAGCTTCTGGCGCCCGGGGCTCTGGTGGGAGAACTGGAGAACGCAGCTGACAAAGACGGTGGCCCAGCTCCCTGGGGGAGGGGGCCGGTCCCCTGGGTGGGTGGCCAGCAGCCCTGGCAGACAGGCCCCCTCCTCCTGGGCGGGCAGCATGGGGGGGTCAGTGGCCAGTCGCTGGCATGGAGGGAGTTAAACCTTCTGGGGGACTATTTACTCCTGATCCTAAGTGACAGCGCTAGGAGGGAGTCACGTGACCCCAACATCCTCGGGGAGCCCACGGAGCATGCCCAGCTGCTCTGTCTGGGACAGACGCTGGTCCTGCGGTCCCCTCTCCCTGCACCCCGGACCTGTCAGTCAGCGCGATGACGGATTAGACCGGCGGGATCCAGAGCCCGCTCTGCAGACCCGGGCCCCTGCGGGGCTGGGGTGGAGGACCCCGCTGGCCTGAGTTGGGGGAGGGCTGTCCTGCTCGGCGCTGCGCGTCGCCAGAGCCGGTGAGTCTGTCTTGGTGCATGGAGCCAGGTGGGAGGCGGCGGCCGGGCCGGGATGCAGGCCCTGCGGGGTGCCGGGACGCCTCAGGCTACACTCCGGGCGTTACTTGGGGGCTGTGGATGCTGCGAATGCTGATGTCAGCCCCGCACCCCTGTCCCCAGGGAGGGCTTGGTGTGGTTTGAATTGATTCCACTGGATGGCACCTCGTAGCCTGCAGCTGGCCCCCAGCCTGGCTACAGCAAAGAGCCCCCCCCATCCCCATCTAACCAGAAGCAAGAGGCCGGCAGGAGGGACAGAGGGGTGGGGGCCGGGTTAGGTTCCATCACCCCCCCACGCACCTGCCGCGGTGTGGGGAGGGGCGGGCTGGGTGTCCTTTACCGGTCCGAGGCTCCTGGACTTCTAGGGAATGTCTGATTTCTGGGGTGTCAGGTCAGAGGGGTAGGGGGCCCCTGACCGGGTAGGTGCGTGAGGGTGAGAGGGGCCGGTGGCACCCGGCCAAGAGCCTCAGGCTTCCTGCGTGAGGTTCTGTGCAAAGGAAGGAGCGAGGTGGGGAGCTGGCGGGGAGGGGTGGGGTGGGGACAAGAATGGGGGTGAGGGAGGAGGGAGCCCAGGCTTCTACCCAAGGGGCGCTTCTCCACCCCAGCAATGGGAAAGGGAGGCAGCTAGATGCAGGGAGCCAGCCCCCCCTGGGGGGGGAGGGGATGGTAGAGGGCAGCCCTGCCCCCTCCCTGGGGTCCCCTGGCCCTGGCGCTTTGGGCTGTGAGCCCCCCTGAGGAGTGGGGCGGCCTGTCTCTGCCTGAGCCTGTCCCCAGTCATCATGGCGGGCGCCTGCCCTGCAAACCCCCCAGCCTTGGCTTCCAGGTCTCCCGGAGGCGCGTAGCTGCCACCGCAGTGGGCCCCGGTTTAGCTTGAGCAGGTGGTGAGCGGGACCTGTTGGGGGGCAGGGGGTCCCCCTGAGGCTCTGGCCACTCTCGGTGGGGGCAGGTGGGCCCGGGCTTTCTTCCTGGAGACAGGCCTGTGTCTTCCCCGTGCAGCGCCCGGTCCCACCCAGGGTGATAAATGTGTCAGCCTGGAGAGCCATTAATCCTGGCGCAGCCACTGCGGCTCCACACAATGGGTTTGGTTTTTTTTTTCTGCGCTGGGTCGTCATTTTCTCCTCCTTCCCCAGGCAGGTGACGGTGCAGGATGCGTTGCACAGATAATTACTTTGAATGTGTCCGCCTGGATGATTGAGTGGGATTCTTCCCACTCCGTGTCAATGAAGTAATTACTGAGGAAGTCAGTGAGCCAGGCCAGGCTGCGTCCCTGGGCTCAGAGGAGGGGGTGGGTCAGAGGGGAGGAGGCATATGCTGGGCCGCAGCTGCAGAAGCCCTGGCTTCTAGACGTTTCACTCTGGCTCTGAGCTGTGGTCTGAAATGGTCTGGAAGCCAGAGCATGGCTGCAGCAGACCAGTCTCCCACCAGTTAAAAAAGAAATGCGTAGGGAGGCCAGGATGGCTCAGCAGGTGGAGCACTCGCCTGGCAACCACAAGGTCAGGGGATCGAACCCCGGCCCCGGCCCGTGCAAACCCACGTGCTGAACTGCAGCGCAATTGGTAACCGCAGGATGGTGCCGAAGGTGCTCACCTCCCAGGCGGGAGGCCCCCAGTTCAGTTCCCACCCTGTGGGGCCCCACATCCACCCGTGCCATGAAACTAAGTCACAGCTAATGACTTGCAACTATGGAGACTGCTCTGGGCCCTCCCCCTTCTCTCAAAATGATAAAATAAATCTTTTTTAAAAAAAGAAGAAAGAAGCATTTAGAGAGCAAAATACACACTTTGGGAAACCTTTAGCGTGAACAAGGAGCAGAGCGTACGAGGAGGTGGGGTGGGGTGAGCTGGGCTCTCACGCTACACCCACACCTCCAGCAGCCCCCCCAAGACACTGCCTTGCCCCCCCCCCACCCAGACACACACGGCTCATTCCAGCGATGAGGCTGCCAGCCCCACAGTTAGAACATTCTGTAACCCGTCAACATCGACCCACTTCTGCGGTCCAGCTGTTGACCTGGTTCTTGGAAGTAGCTCAGAGCGATGAGCTCTCCTGTCCCGGTAACGGTGGTTTCCTTCATGTTAAAGGAGCGCAGAATAGTCCGCGTGTGGCCACCGTGCATGTCATGCAACGGCATTTGTATCAGACGTTCAGGTTATTACCCTCACTTTCTTTTTGCAAACAACACAAGATGAACATTTTTGTGCCTGACATTTTCTTCCATGTTTTGTGTTGTTCCTTATGCTAAAGTCCAAGACGTCGCGTTAATGTGATGAAGGGCCTATATTTTTAAAATGACTACTCTGTAAGCCTAAAAGTAATACATAGGAAAGATGTAGAAAACACATGACGATTAGAATGACCCGTAATTCTCTCAGAGACTTGGCATATAATTTTGACATTTTGGTATACAGCATATATGTTTTTGTGAATTTGTGTGCAGATGCGTGATTATATTTATTAGAGCGCACAAATATACTGTTAAAGTTTTGAACCAAGTGAATATTGTCATCACTTGAATAGAAAGCATTTTTCCTGTCATTAAATCTTTTTTTACAGCCTCGTTTCTAACTGACTGCCTAGTATTCATTACGTACCTATTCTGTTTTGTTGTTTAAGTCACCCTGATGTTCCACTGGGTGTTTCTAGTGCTTCACTTTTATAAATGATGCTATAGTGAACACACGAATCTCTGAATCTTCTTACATATCGATGGCTTTTTCCTCTTTGGTTACCTTCCTAGTAGTGGAATTGCTGTGTTTTTAAGTATTTGTCATATTTCCCCAATTTTTTTTTTGTTAGAATGCGCTCACAGACACTCCTAGCAGCTGTGTGAGAGGCGTTCTGTTGCTCGATCAATCAGCATTGAATAGTATACCTTTTTCGTTGTTTGAGTTCAGTGATTCTTCATTGCTGTAATGCAGTTGTGTGACCAGCAGTGCGAGTTCATATATCTAGAAGAGGTTCATGAGGATGAAGCGTCCACTTGCTGCCCTTTGTTGGCGTCTCTTAAAAGGCGGTGGCTGTAGTGTGGTTGTCAAGACCGCAGTTCCGGGGCGGAATTGGGGCCGGGGCTGTGCTGTGATGTAATTCTCTGATGCCTTAGGTTCTCTGTCTGTAAAATGCAGGTGCCAACGTCCCCTACCTCGCCGACTTCTTGTGGGGATGAGTGGTCACGGTGGGTGAGGAAAACCTGCTTTTGCTGAGGTGGGCTCAGGCTTGATAGACTCACAAGTGAGGTCCAGGGCTCAGGTTCCCTCCTCCTAATCAACGTCCTTCCCCTCCGGAGCCTCAGTTTCCCGTCCTTAAAACGAGGGTAGTCGTGCCTGGCCGCCTGCCTCGCTGAAGTTCGAATGCACTCGTGTAGGTGGTGGGCATGAATGGAAAGCAACGCGATGGTATGGCTTCATCGCATCGCATGCGGAAAGCTCTGTGGAGTTGTGCAAAAGGTCCCTGGACCCCTGGACCTCGTGCTGTGGGTCACTCCTGATTTCCACTGTCTTCTCACCCTGCCCACTGTGCCCCAAACCGGAGGGCAGTAGCATGTAGTAAGTGCTCACTAAAGCGGCTGGAGAAATGGATATGAGGCTTTGGATGGGAGGGACAGGCTTGGGGGAACAGTCACGAGAGAGCCTTTGATGGCTGTGGTGGGGACGTTTCTTCCCTGTCCTGCTCTGCATTGACCCTCCCTCCCTCTACTAGACGGGGCCGCGTCGAGGCAAGAGGCATGCAGCCCTGTTTATGCACAGAGCAGGCCCGCGCTGACTGCTTCCTGAATGAACGGGGGAGACAGGGGACGTGGTTGAGAGCACGTGGGATTGAGAAGCAGATGAGCGGGACGTGGGTCCCCGCCCGCCTGCCCTGCTCCCACTTTCTTTGGGCAACACCAACTGCTCATTGTGGACCCAGCAGGTATTAAGCTGTCAAAGTGGATTTTCAGATTCATGGGCTAGTAAGGGAGCCGGCCCAAGAGCAAACGCTTGGCCTGTGTGTGAAGACACACATGCTGCGTGTGTTGTTGAGCGAGAGGGGGCAGTGCTAGACTCTTCCAGAAGCGTTAGGAAGGTACCCTTCTGAGCAGAGGCTCATGGGCTTGGGAAAGCCACCTAATGTCTTTGGGTCTTGGCTTCCTAAGCTACCCCGTGAGGAGACTAAAGCCTCCCTCACAGAGGCCGGGACGAAGCTGAGTAATCTGAACAAAACGTTAGGCACTGACAATTTTCTATTTTAATGGTTAAAAATCCTTGACCGCAGGCCCGGTTGGTGGGGGAGGCATGGGAACTAAGGGCTCGGGGAGTGTACACTGCCCCTGAGCTCCGCCCATTGGGACCTACGTGACCTTGAGCACCAGCCGTAACCTCCCACAGTGCCCGTGGCTGTAGCTTTGAGGCGAGGATACCACGTTTGTCATGTGCAGGACGGACAGGCTCCGCATCAGGTGCCTGCAGCCTGCGTGGTGCACAGTAGGTCCTAGAAAATGCTAGCTCCTCCACTACAGTGTCTGACAAGTTCCGTGGGGACACTGTAGTGCACGCAGACACACGCACGCAGACACACGCACGCTGCATGCGTGTTGGCTCCCACACGTGCTCGGAAGGGCGGCTCAGGGTGAGGCTGAGTGACAGCTGGTGGCTGCTCAGCCTGAGAAAACTCCCCTGAAGTCAGCTGATGGGAATTCTGGTGAAGGGTTGGAGGGACCAGGGCTGGGCCCGACCCTGGGGAGGTGGGTTTGTGGCTGGCACCTCCAGCTCGGGGGTTTGCCACCCGGAACGAAGAGGTTGCAGTGACTTCATCCTCTCAGGCACAAGGCTGCTGGCCCAGGCCAGTCCCAGTGGCAATAGCCCAGCTGCCTCCGGGCTGGTCCCTGACCTTCCCAAGCAAGGCAGCCCAGCCGCCGTGCTGGGTTGCCGTGGTAACTGGCAGACTCCCAGCTGGGTTGCCTGGGTAACCAGTGTGCTGGTATTGGGGGAGGGGGATCAGCCTCAGAAGAGGAGAGGACCAGCCCCGGATGCCCAGGACAGGCCTCTCTACCGCCCCTTGGACTGCAAGAGCCAGAGACAGCAGGTAGGAGGGTGTTGCGTTGTCTCCACCGCACACGCGTGAGTGTGTGTGTTATGTGTGCGGTGTGTAAAGAGGTGTGTGTGGTCTGTGTGAGTGTGTGGTGGTGTATGTGCATAAGTGGTTTGTATGGTCTGTGTGAGCATGTGTGTGTGTCTGTGTGGCGGTGTGAGTGAGTGTGAGTGTGAGAGTATAAGTGTGTGTGGAATGTGAGCATGTGTGTGGTATGTGAGTGTGAGCGTTAGCATGTGTGTGAGCATGAGCGTGTGTGAGCTGTGTGAGCGCGTGTGTGTGTGAGTGTGAGCATGTGAGCGTGGTGTGTGAGTATGAGTGTGAGTGTGTGTGTGAGCGTGTGTGTGGTGTGTAAGCGTGAGCATGTGTGTGAGCATAAACACATGTGTGGTGTATGGTATGTGAATGTGAGTGTGTGTGAGTGTGAGCGTGTGTGAGTGTGAGCATGTGAGTGTGGTGTGTGAGTATGAGTGTGAGCGTGTGTGTGAGCGTGTGTGTGGTTTGTGAGCATGTGTGGTGTGTGAGTGTGAGCGTGTGCGTGTGAGTGTGAGCGTGTGTGTGGGTATGAGCCGTCTTGGCCAGGGCAGGAAGCTGGGAGACCCGCGAGGGTGCAGCAGGCGCTCTTGGGTGGGGACACTGCAGTGTGGTCCAGGGGGGAGGCATCATCCTGGCCCGTCCTCTGGGAGCTCGTCTGCTCACGTGTAAAGTGGAGGTGCTCACGCGGACCTCGGGGGATGCTGGGACAGGGCCTCACCTCACATGCTGACCATTTGGTGGCTTTTTCCCGGTCCGCACGGGAACAGCACATATGGCAGCAGCACCACGGTCAGAGCCCAGCCCTGTGACCCAGATGTGGTGGAGGGACGGCGGGGGGAGGGGGCTGGGAAACTCAGAACTGGGGGGCCTGGCTCTCACGGCAGGATTTTACCTCCCCGTCTGCCCAGGGCAGGAGGTGGGGTGACATAGGCGGGACAGGCTGCAAAGACGTGTACAAAGGGCTGCGGAACTGGAAGCTCTGATTCTCACGTTCTCCTCCCAGCAGACCCGCGGGCGCTACCTGTGTGGCTTCCGTCCTGTCACCTTCGAGATTAGCCTGGTCTGTTCCATGGTTGTTGTTTTCAAAGGTCATCCTGACCCTTTGCCTTGACTTCCCACCCACCCTGGGGGTCCCAGCCTTTGGTTAGAGAACCACAGAGAGAGATCAGCAGCTGGGGCCCTCGGGTGTGCAGAACCCCAGGCTCCTCCCACCCGCCGGGCGTCACGGCACCTGCCTGGATCCTCAGCCTCCCACCTGTGAGCTAATGGAGGCTCCGAGGTCCCAGGTCAGAGGTCACACGAGTCGCCCAGGGTCGTAGACCCAAGTCTAGAACCCGGGCCTCCTGCCCACATTCACAGCCCTGCACCCCCGTGTGTGCCGAACCTGTGGCCCGGTTTTTTCTTGCTGTCAGTGGGTGCTCCTTCGAGAAGGAGGAACTGGGTTCTGAGGATCCAAGGAGCCAGGCTGTGTGGCCCTGTGAGGGGTCCTGGGTCCTAGCGTCAATGCCTCAGCTTCCGGGGGTTTCCGATGGGAATGCCCTGGAGCCCCCAGCGAAGCCCGTCTGTAACCGTCCACGTCTCCAGTTTGACCACGGAAACGATAGTCAGCAGGAGGCCGGCCCGCCATGGACTGGACCCCAGAGCAGGTTCAGCTGGGGGAGAGCTTAGCCCCTGGGGACCGGTGACAGGGCCACCGAGTGGCTGTGGGAAGCCCGGAGAGGCCGGCCCTGCACATGTTTACTGGGGATAAATTAGAAGTTCTGGCCTCGGAACCAGGAACGTGCGGACAGGTTCGAGCTGCTTGGGTTCCGCTTGCAACCGCGCCGTGACGGTTTCGCCTGCGGCCCCGTCTCTTGGGCCTGGGCGTATCCCGTGCGTGCACACGTGTGTGTGCGTGTGCGTGTGTGCAGGTGGGCGTGTGGGCATGTTGGGAGGGGCCGTTCCCGCCCTTCCTGCCAGGAACTTTGCCCTTTGCAAACAGAATGGGCAACAAGGGGCCTTTCCGTTTGGGTGTGTCCCCCTCAGAGTTTACTGGGGCGGGGGGCACCACACACAAGGCTGCCTGTGGCCAGGGGTGGGGCTTCGGGCCCCCAGGGTCCTTGCCCATCGGGGCCTCCTGTGAATTCACTCAGCACCCACTGATGGGAGCCCCTGTTCCAGCCGGAATCAGGAGAGCCGTCGGCCCGGCTCCCGGTGCCTGGGTGGCAGGTACGTGACCGGGAGGTCCGAGGGGCCCTGAGTGGGGTTTGTGCCCACATGGGAGGCAGGGTGAGTAGAGCCGGGGGTCGGGACAATGACAGGCTTCCGACAAGGAGTGTCGGGGCCTCAGGCCCCGCGAGGAGGCTGCGGTTGCTGTCTGGGCCAGAACCGACAGCACCGTGAAGGTGGGTGAGTCTTTCCCGCAGGCCCTTCGTCACTTCTGCGTCTGAATGTTCTCCGGGTCCCCAGCACACGCCCTCCAGCTTGTCCAGGGTGACTTTCACGAACCCCTCTTTCCCTCTGGGGAGTCTGCGGTTCTGAGCCGACCGGCCACACAGTCAGGCGTGTGCTGTGCGGCGGGGGATGAATGGGAACTTACAGATGCCTCCATGGTGTCTGCCCAGGCCCCTCCTCACACCTTGTCAGCCAGTGAGCCCACGGAGAGGGGCGGGCAGGGGGCAGGGGAAGGATACGGAGTAGTTATGTGGTCTGGGCTCACTTGTGTGTCGTTCTTTCAAGAGTCACACGGGGGGGGGCAAGTGACATTGGGGGAGAGGGATGCTCTGGGTCCCAGCCTGAGTTTGCCGCCAGCTTCACCCTCCCCGGCTGGGCTGACAGTGGGCGGCTCAGGGAGGCCAGGATGAGAACCAGAGCACACAGACAGGACAGCGCGGTGGCTGCACTGGGCGACGCCGTCGTCCCCAGATCTCTGGGAGCGGCCCTGGGAGGCTTCCGTCAGCCTCCCTGGGACAGAGGAATGGTCTCTGGCTCCTTTCTGTGTTTCTGAACTCGCTGCCTGAGAAGAGGTGGGAAAGCCAGCGGAGGTCAGGTTCAGGGTCATGTGCCCAGAGGGCTGCCCGTCTGGTCTGTTCCTCTCTGCCTGCTTCTTTCCTCTGTGCCTCAGGGGGTGACAGCCCCTCTGGGCCGCACATGTCCCGTCAGCGACTCCCATAGGCTGTGTGAGGGCTGCTCCAGCTCCCAGGAACCTCGTGGGCCGACCCGTGGACTCTGGCACAGCCCTCTGGCTTGGCGGCAGGGCTCAAAGCCCCTGGGTGCCCAGTGTGGCTCCCACCCTGAGGCTCAGCATGCTGCTCTGAGCATCCCTCCTGCTCCCGGGGGATGAGTGCGCCCCTGTCCCGCCTCTTTCAGCACTGGCTGCCCTGGGCGCTGGAGGGTCTCTGCGCGCTGGCTTGTTAATTGGTGCCTCAGCTGGCTGATCGACTATGGCGGGTGAGCCTTCCTTACTGGCTGCCGCCTCTCAGCCAGCCGTTAATTGCAGGCACGAGAGAGACAGTAATTATGGGGTAATGGTGGCTTTTGTGGGAGCCCCTCTCTTTGCACAGTGTCAGCAAACATCAAGGGTTTGTTTCCTAACATGCAGCCACCCTGCTGAGAAGACAGCACGCTCCTTCTGTCCCTGTCACCCAGCCCACCCCCGCCTCCCTGCCCCCAGCCAGGGTGTCACCCACATCCCCGGGGTGACAGGGAACATGCCCCCCGTCTTCCAAACTACTATCTCCTAATCCCCATGTCATGGTTTTTAGCCTTTGGTGAGGTGGCTTGGTGCTCTATTAGGAAGCGATACTGAATCAACTTTGCTTTAAAGAAAACACTGGTGTGCCATGTCCCATGGGCCCTGCTTCGTTAATGTCGTCACATAGTTGTCATTTGTGGGCAACGCTTGTCCGTGACATGCATTTTGTTGTTGTCGTTGTTCCATGTTATTTTGTACAGGCACGTCCAGGTCTACATTTATCATTTAAAATAATCCTGTCATGTTACTTTGTTACTGCATCGCTCGTCTTGTTATTTTGTTACCGTATCGCTCGTCTTGTTACTTTGTTACTATGTCGCTTGTCACGTTACTTTGTTACTATATTGCTCACTCTTCTCCTTCACAGGAAACTTGGGTTGTTTCCAATTCATTGCTGTGATGAATAGCTCTGCTAGAAACATCTCTATATGTTACGGATTCCCCCTCCCCACCCAGTTGTTTCCCAGGGGGTGCGTTGAGTGATGAGCGATATTGATCTGGTGTCTGTTGGGGGTGTAGGGGGGAGATGGAGGCTCCTGGGAGAGTTTAACTGACTCCCTCCCCGCCTCCCCCAGTCCGCAGCTCCTTCTCTCTGCACCTCTGTCCCCATCCATTTCTAGCATGATCCTTGCTCCAACCTCCCTAGTGATGCCCCAAGTTAGTGACATGGAGATTTGGGGCTCTGGACACCTATTGCTGCATAATAGGTCACCCCAAGATGTAGTAGCTTAGGACAACACATCACCTCCAGGGTGCTCCAGGTCCCCTGGGTGCTGCCTTGGCGTTATCTGAAGGTGAGCCTGGGCGGGACAGTCAAGGTGACACCTCATGGGGCTGTCATAGGGGAGCTCAGCGGGGCTGTCACCTGAACACCTCCGTGTGGCCTCTTCTTGGGACCCAGGCTTCCCTCATGGCAGGCGGTTCTGAGAGGGGGTGTCTCAGAAATAATGCTCCACAGGACACCAGCGGAAGCTGTCAGGCTTCCGAGGCCCTAGCTGCAGAGGTCACATAACTGTCACGTTCCGTTGGTCACACTGAGTCACAGACCCACCCAGGTGCAAGGGGAGGGAGAGTAGACTCTCCCTGTCACCGGTAGCAGGAGCAGGGAATTCGCCGCCCTCTTTGACCCTCTGCCCTGAAAGACAGAAAGCCTGTCCTGGTTAGAGCCTTCTTTAAAAAAAAAAAAAAAAAAAAATATATATATATATATATATATATATACACACACACAGTGATCCCTCGTTTTTCGCGGTTAATGGGGACCAGAACCTTCCGCGAAAGCTGAAAAACTGCAAAGTAGGATTTGCCCCTAGGAATTTTCTCATTGGTCAATGTCGCACCGGAAACCAATCACGCGCCTTTATGAGAGCCCGTGGGATGGACTCTGAGTCAACTCATCTCTTTGTTTGACATGCAGGGATCCTTCTCTCACGCGCATCAACATGAAACAACGCTCCTTTCCGCAATGTGGCTGCCGACATGGTTGTATTTTTTCATTTTTATTTTTTGATGAATATTTTGGAAAAACCCGCAAAGCACTGAAGCCGCAAAACATGAAGCGCGAAGTGGCGAGGGAGCACTGTATATATATATATATATATATATATATATTTATTTATTTATTTATTTATTTATTTATTTATTTTTATTTTTGCCAGAGAGAGAGTGAGAGATACAGAGACAGAGACAGAGAGAGAACTGAACTGGGGGAGCTCCCAGTTCAGCATATGGTTCCGCATGGGCCGGGGCTGGGATTCAATCCTCGGTCCCCGGCTCTGCAAAGTGAGCGCTTAACCCACTGAGCCATCCCGGCTTCCCCAATAGGTTTTTTGTTTTTTGTTTTTTTTTGAGAGAGAGAGAGAGAGAGAGAGAGAGATTCAGAGACAGAGAGAGAACTGAACTGGGGGCACTCCCCAGTTCAGCATGTGGGTCCGCACGGGCCGGGGCAGAGATTCGATCCTCGGTCCCCGGTGCTGCAAAGTGAGCGCTTAACCCACTGAGCCATCCCGGCTTCCCCTGGTTAGAACCTTCTGAACCCTCCCGGCGTCTCCTTGGGAGAGGCCCTGTCCCTTCATTTCCACTCAAGTGCTGCCCATTCTCACAGCTCGGCTCGGAACCTTCCCCAGTGGCTCCCAGGTGGGGAAGGTAAAGGGAAGGAGCCATTGGATGTCACTTGCCTGCCTGTCTCGGCCACCCCAAGCCCTGGATGGTTAGAGAACTGGCATCAGCCTGTGGATCCACGTCGGAGCCTCCCAGCCCGGCACTCTGTCCCCCTCCCTTCCTCTTCCTCTGAGGGACTCCTGGCAGGGAACCCCCTCCACCTCCAGCCTCCTGCTCATGCCCATGGCCTTGCAGAACCGGGCAGGAAGCCTCCTCCTGGGCCGGGGCGTGGCAAAGACACTGGGCGGCTACAAAGCGTCTCTCCTGCGGTGAACACACTGTAGGCTGAGGGGCAGGACCAGGACCTCATTGCCAGAGCCACCAGGCAGCAGGTGGCTGGCCTTAGGTCAGGATTCAGGCTCAGACTTGGGACGGCCCCGGCCCCAGCTCCGACCCCGTCTCGTGGACTTGCCGGCCCACTTCCTGATGCCCGTCTGCCCAGGCTTCGGCGTGGGTTGACTCTGAGGTGCCCTTGGGCCCCTGGTCCCTGAAGGTCAGTAAGCATGAGGAGGTGGGGGTGGCCAGCTTGTGACGGCCCAGCGTGGGCATGAATATGGAAGAGCGGCTGGGCTGAAGGCTCAGTTCACCTGGTGCCCCCTCTGGTGTTGTGCCCCAAAAGGGCTGCTTCTGGCTCCCTCAATTGGCCACTCGGTCTGAGGGGGCACCTCCCTTCTGGCCCTCAGCCCCTCCGTGGGCAGGTGGGTCTGTCACTTGTCACTTCTGGCAGCAGGCTGCCAGGAGGTAGGCAGGGGACCGGCTGGGCTAGGCCGTGTGTCTGCCAGCCAGTGCCCCTTGGGGGCCAGAGTCAGAGCAGGCAGGGCCGGGAGTGGCCCGGGACCCTGGAGGTGAGTCTGGGGCAGGACCTGGGGGCCCTCTCAGACTCCCCCCTCCATCCTTCTCCCCGGTTCTCTCCTCTCTTCTCCCCTCTACTGAGTTACAGCTTCGTGTCTGCCGCCCGCCCCTCCACGTCCTCCCCTCTGCCCCTATCTCTGTCCCCTCCCTCCCCTCAGCCATCCCTGTCGGCAGCACCAGGAAGCAAGTGCTCAGGGTAGGGCCCACCCAGGAGGTGCCTGACATTTGTCCAAGGTGGGGCTGGTGGCGCAGGGCCGTGGGTTGGGCTGCCTGGCACTTCCGGGCCCTGCCCACCCCTCCTCCCTCCCCCATCCTTGCCTCCTCTGCTGGTGATGGAGGCAGCAGATGTGTGCACGCGCTTGTAACTAACTCATTACTGACCGCCCTGTGCTCTATCACCGCAGGGATGATCGCGGAAGGCCTGATTGTCCTTTGTAAAAACGGACAAGCCTGTGTCAGAGTAGAGAGAGTGGTGTCGCAGTTCTGAGGTCCTCCCCTGGCCCCTCTCGTTCTTAGAGCTAAACTCCCCATCCTTTCTCCCCTCTGAGTATTTGGAGGGAAATCCGAGGCAGCTTATCACATCCGATCTGAAGATCAGGACTCTAAAGAAATCCTGATCACGCCAAAATAACATCAGCCGTCCCTTGAGATCATCAAAGATGCAGTCGGCATCTGTGTTTCTCCTCCCCCAGGTCTCCTGTTCACTCAGATCCTAATAACTGCACACGGGGACGGGTTGTTGGAGGTTGGGAATCACTCCGCAGCTGCAGACACTCTTTTTCTCCTTCTTTCTCTCTGGCGATGTTTTGCTGAAGGAACTAGGTCATTTGTCCTGTAGAGTTTTTAACCTTCTGGAGGCAGCTGTTTGCGCCCCCATTGCATCACCTGACGTGACCCGCTGTCCCTGCATGAGGGCTTAGACCGAAGGCGTAATCAGATCGCTGGGGCTTTCATTTGCTTATTGGGGGTGGGGAACCAGTGCCCTGGCTGTGGGTGCATCTCCCGGGACGTGTGTGGAGCTGTCTCTCCCTTTGGGGCGCCTGCAGCCTTGCTGATCTCTGCCTGGTCCTTTCGTTCATTGAGGCCTAATTGCCTGCTAATGACTCTTCCTAATTAGACGTTCCTTCCTGCATCCCAGGCAGCAGTCTCTGGCTTGGGAAGGAGGCATCGCAGATAGTTCGAGGCCACGTGGCCCGTCTATGGTTGCTGAGGCGGGCACCCCACCAATGCCAGGGTGCCAGGAGCCCTGGGAGGGTCCTGTGTGTCTCCATTTGGTCAGGTTTCAAGTTCTTGTGCCGACAGAGGGAGGTGGGAGTCACAGGCCAAGTCAGTCCCGATAACTTTTCCAGTTGGTTCAGAAGCGCAGGTCAGTATGTGGAATCAGACCAACACTCAGGCCAGATTGTCTCTGGCTGGACCCCTCCCCCCGGCTCAGAGCACTGAGCTACCTACTGGGAACTCTTCTCACACACACACATGTGCATACATGCTAACACACATGTTCACACATAGAATTGCATGCATGGCACATGCACACAGAACCACATGTGGGCACACATTCACAGAATCACATGTGCACACCCACACACCGAACCACATGCACACACATGTGTACACACATGTGCTCGCATGCCTGCTCACACAGAGAATCACATGTATGTATACACATGCTTAAGCGCGCGCACTCGCACACAATCACACACACATGCACACCCGCCCGTGTGCACACACACTCACACACAGAACCACATGCATGCACACACATGTGTGCACACACGAGGTTACGCGGGACGCGCTGAGGGCAGCTTGCTTGAGGACAGAGTCTTTGTGGCTGCATCTGGCAGGTCAGGAGCAGGTCTGAGTCGGTGTCTCTGTGCACCTTGACCGTGCGGGGCCGTGGTGAACAGGAACCGTGCAAGTGAGTTGCTTGGCGCCGTTTGGGTCCGCAGCAGGTGCCTGGTAAATGTGAGCTATGTTACTGCAAGAACACACGCGGAGTGGCAGCGGCCTAGTGGCAGGTGACCGGAGGCACAGACGCAGGACTGTGTGCTGTGTGTCCCGGGACCCATGCATGAGGAGGTCTGGCCTTTCACGGCAGCTTCTCTCCTTGTCGTCCCGGCAGGGCCACCTCAAAGCAGTTGGGGCCTCCCACCCGACTTGTAAAGGGTGGGGAGGGCATGTCTGGAGAGGTCAGGGAGCTTGCTCTCTGTCTGAGACACACAGCCAGGCTCTCCGCCACCTGCCCTGCCCTTGGCTCAGGAACAGGAGCAGCCAGGAGGGATGGGCAGCTGGCGAGTCTGGCCTTGACTCCCTCCTGTACTTTTCCCTTTTGGAGGCGTGGGCTGCCGCTGTCCCCGGAGGCGGCCCCGTGAGGCCTCAGGTGGAGAGAACAGGTGCCCGAGCCTCCTCCCCTGGTCGGGGCGGTCCCCGGGGGCCTGGCACCGCCACTTGCCCATCTGCCCGCGCAGAGTAGAGACAGAGTCTGCAGTTAGACAATCAGACGCAGCCACCCGCCTGGCAGAGGGGGTGCCAGTCAATGCCGGGGCTCCCAGCGTGCTCCTCGGCTAAGTGGGCCAGACACACGAGGCCAGAGAGGGCTCCCAAGAAGGGGCCTGGGGAGAGACGGAGGGAGAAAGAGAGAGTGAGAGGGAGAGAGAGAGGCAGCCGGTGCTGGGTGACACAGGAGGACAGTGCATTTCTGGGTGGTCAGAGAGATGCAGGCAGGAGGGGCTGAGGATAAAGAGGCTCCACATCCAGGCGGGAAGGGGAGGCGGGAGAGCTGGGCAACCAGCACCCGCGGGCACCGAGTTCTTAGGTGTCAGAAAAGAGGCCCGTGTGGAAGGAGCAGCGTGAACCGCTGTGTCTGTTTCCAGGGGCTCCTTGGAGCTGCTGCTTCTGCTGGGAGCTCAGCCTTGTGACCTGAGGTGCGGAGTCTCCGTCCCGGCTGAGGTGGGAGGGGAGGGGAGAGGCGGGGCAGCGCAGGGATGCAGGGAGCTGCTTGGCCTCTCCAGGAGCTTCTGCCCCGGCCTTAGCACGCAGCCGCGGGCTTTGGGAGTGAGCAGAGTTCAGGGGCGCACACAGCTGTGACCCGCTAGGTCACAGAGCCAGGATGGGGACCCTGGGGACAGTGGCGCAGCATGAGGGTCGGCTGAACTTCCCCGTGTACCTAGGGGTGTGCTGTCGCAAGGGAAGCCCTTGTGAAATGTGGAATGAAGGAGGGAATGCCGTGAAGGAGGGAATGTGCGGACACACCAGTGAAGGAAGGGAAGAGAAGGCATCTGACTGCAGTTGGCCTCAGGACCTCTTCACGTGCAAGCTTGAACTTGGGGGTGCGCTTGGGGCGCGGGCAGCAAATGTGCTCCTTGGAACCGTGCTCCATGTTCACGTGAGGCACGCTAGCCTGTTGCCCAGAGCTCTGCTGAGTGTCTGAGCCAGGCTTTTGGTGTCACCCCCTGTCCCTTTATCTCCCGGGCTCACCTTCATGGGTGTGTGGGGACAGCCAGGGCTGCTCTCTGTGGACCCCGGAGGACGAGCGATTGGAAGGACCACAGGTGGCAGCATCATGGGCAATGGTAACATGCTGCTCAAATCCAGCAATGGCTGCACCGTGGCAGAGGCAGAAGGCGAGAATCTCCCTTCCTCCCTCCCTCTTCGGCCGTGTTCCTTGTCCCTGGCTTGGGAACAGGACAGACGGCCTCGGGGACAAAGGAGCCGAGTGTCCACTCATGCTCTCTGGTCTCCGTGGCCTCGGGGGCCCCGCGGGAGCCTGGGCTCGGGTTCAGCTGGCAGGAAGGGCGTGGAGCCAGAGCCCGCCCTTGGCCTGGGGGCCCACGGCAGGACCAGGCAGGGGGCGAGCCCCTTCTTCTGCATCTCGTCCCTTTGCTTACGATAGGGTTAGAGGAACCCGGCGGCAGAGAAGACCGTGTCTCTGTCCTCTGTTCTTGGACCCCGTTTCTGTCTTGGTGGAGCCGAGGCTACCCTGTCAGCTTCCTTCCTGACGGGACAAACTCAGCTGCAGCCGGAGTCTCCCAGCACCACCCACCCCACCTCAGGGTCCCTCACTGAGGCCCCTCTGTCCTCGATCCATAAATCCTCTCTGGCACGTTTTCGGCCTTGACAAACAGGACCCTCCCACCCTCCACCCCGCCCTCCACCTCCGCCGTCCCTCCCATCCGGCATCTGTGGCCCTGGCTCTCCCTGGGCTGGCGGCCTGGCGAGCAGTCAGGGACAAGGGGGCCGGCTCACGCGTCACGGCAGGACCCTGGTGTGTGGACCGCACGGTGGGCTCAGGACGTCCTTGTGCCGTCCCCTCCCCCGTGGATGCTGATTCCATGTCATTAAAGCCCCTGGTGACCTGTGCGGGCTGGTGCGAGGCCCAAGGGCAGGCGCGTGACTCACTGGAACACTCACTCAGCACCCTTGTAATGAGAACGGGTGACGTCTAGGTGTCCCGAGCGCGTGGCCCGCGCCTGGCTAACATGGTCAGCGGCCGTCCCTGCACTGCCGCTTGGGGTGTTTAGGTTTGTCTTGCCTCATTCGTGAAAGGGAGGTGACAACCGCCGAACGTCTTGAGGAGGCTGTGAGGGTGGCGTGAGCTGCACGCGGCATGTCGAGCGTGCACCGTCGTTATTAGCGAGCTCCCGCCCCTGGCCAGCAAGTGGTTCGTTCATCCCGCGGATGCGGATCGAGTGCCCACGACGTGCCCAGAACCCGAGGCCGAGCCCGTTCCCGCTTCCTGGCTGCGCTGCATTTTATAACGTGCTCGTCTTTCTCCTGCCTTCTTTCCCCCTCAGCGTCCGTTGGCAATGACACAGGTGGGACCGGATCCTCAGGGAGGTCCCACCAGCTCTTGAAGACCCCTGTCTGTGCTGTGTCGGGCCTACCCTGGCCTGGGGCCTGAGTTCTATGGGTGACCTGGCCAGGAACCGCTGGGGGCCCTCGGACGGGTCATGTTGTCTTTCTGGGCCTCACTGTCCCCGTATTTCAGAGGCAATTATAACCTCTTCTATCCCACTCGTAGGGGGACTTCGAAGATAAACTGAGAACCTTGCAAAAGCACGTCCTTTGTAAGTGCCTTGTGCAAGTACGGAACAGCGGGGGTGACCCCTGAGAGAGCACCTCGTCTAGATGTAGGGGTGGGGTGCCCCCCAAAAGGGCCTGAAGGTCATTCACATGAGTGCAAGCCCCTTGAGGGCACACGGCTGGGCACACGGCAGAGCCTGCGTCAATGTGGGTCGCATGCTCAGGACAAGTGGCTTTGACCAACGTGCATGCAGAGAGGGTGCCATGTCGGAAGCAAGTGCAAGGTCAGGGTGCACCAGGGTCTTTTTGGGAGGTTTTCCTGGAAGAGAGGATTTATTTATTTGTTTGAGAGAAGGGGGAGGGCCCAGAGCAGTCTCCATAGTTGCACGTCATTAGTTGTGACGTGGTTTCATTCCACACAGGTAGATGTGGGGCGGGAACTGAACGGGGGGCAAGAACCTTTGCCGCTGAGCCATCCCAGCAGCTCTCAGTTGTGCTGCAGCTCAGCATGTGGGGTTTTGCGGTCTGGGGCCGGGAATTGAACCCTGGACCCTGTGATTTCGGGACAAGTGCTCAACCTGCTGCGCTATCCTGGCAGCCCCAGAAGAGAGGATTTCGGTTTAGGATAGAAGAAGGTCTAGAACTTGCACTGGGAGGACACTCTGGTGTGTAGGGAGGGTATTGACAAGCCCCCAGGGCCAGTAAGTTGGGTTCGAGTCGGGGTTCGCAGGAGAAAAGGGGGAGAGCAGTGGGGTGTAGGGAGGCGCCCTGTGAGCCCAGGTGGCGGGGTTTGCGTGGGTGGTCACCGCGGCTGGGCTGTGAGAGGAGGACCGTTTGGCAGGAACTTGCGAGAAGCCCATTTGAGAAGTGGCTGTGGCTAGTGGGGACCACAGGACACCCATTATCTGCTGTGTCCCGTGAAGGCCCAGCCCCCAGTGGCTGATCGCTCTGGGTCACGGAAAGGTTGGTGGAGGCTGCAGGGGGCTGGGACACCTGCCCATCAGCTGCTAATGATGCCTGGAAGATGGCCGCCCTGCGACCCACATGCGATTCCACCAGCCTCCCGGGGTGTGTGGGGAGCCGGCCCGGCTCCTCAGAGTCGCAGTGGGGAAGGGAAGGGACAGAGAATTCTCAGAAGGCCGCCTGGGCAGCCCACAGGTTAATAGATCATCGTTTCTTCCTTTAAAAATAAAATAACAGGGGAAGCCGGGATGGTTCAGCGGATTGAGAGCTCACTTTGCAGCCCCAGGGACTGAGGATTGAATCCCGGCCCCGGCCCGTGTGGACCCACATGCTAAACTGGGGTGCACTTCCTATGTGGGAGGCCCCCAGCCCAGTTCCCGCCCTGCATGGCCCCCGCTCACCTGTGTGGAATGAAACCATGTTGAAGACTGATGCCATACAACTATGGAGACTGTTCTGGGCCCTCCCCCTTCTCTCTGTCTCTCTCTGTCTCTGTCAAAAACAAAAAAATAAAATCTTAAAAAATAAAAGAACACCTAGGCCCACAGGTGCTCATGTATCTAAATTGGGTCTGAGGTCACAGGACTGGTCACACAGACCCGAAGTCCTGCCTCAGCTCTGCCCCCTGCTGTGTGACCTCCGGCCGGTGTCCCAGCCTCTCTGGGCACCCCGTTTCTCACCCGTGAAGCCTCCATTGGAGAATTGATTTGAAAGTTAAGAAAGATAGTGAGTGTGTCTCTCCTTTGGTCTCCATGGAAGGACAGCCCCGGGTGCCCGTGTTCTGACTCTGAGGCAGGCGGGTGCGCTCTGTGTTCCCACCGTCCTGAGCGGCACCAGGGACACCAGACGGTGCGGCTGCCTCTCTCTGTGCCCTGGCAGAGCCAGCCCTCATGAAATGCTTTGCTGAGAGGAAGCTGAACCGGACATGGTTCTTTAACACTCAGGGAACAGCGGTGTAGACAGCTGTGTGGACACAGAACGAAGGAAAGTGAGCCGAGAGGCGCATGGTGCTGGGCAGACAGAGGAGTCAGGGGCGGCCGTTGGGGGCTGGTTTGTGCTGCACCTTCAAGGATGGGGCGGGGGAGGCCGAAGAAGCCCAAGGTCAGGGGCAGGGTCCCGGGAGGAGGCTGGAAGAACCTCGGCAGCCCCTCCCAGGAGACGGGATTTAATCCTCTCAAGGTGCAGTTTGCTCCCTCTCCTCTCCTTGCCCCTGTCCTGCGGGCTCAGTGTAGAGGGGCTGCCTGGAGATCAGAGAGGCTGTGGCCCACCTGAGGACACACAGCACCCAGAGAAGACAGCTCCGTGCCTTCAGCTTCCCCTGAGAGTCAAGGACTGTCCCATGCATGTGGCTTGATGTGCCCAAGGGTCGTTCGGGTGGCTGTGGCCTCTGGCTGACACTGTCCCTGATTCTGCTTTGCAACAACAGCCTGGGCTGTTCAGAGAGCTCGTGAGTGCACCCAGGTGCCCTGCCCAGCTCTTTGGCACAAAGCAGAAGCCACAAGGTCCCTTGGAAGCGTGTCCCGCTTCACGTCCAGGTGCCTGGCTACTGGCGCTGAGGATTTGTTTTCCGAAAGAGGTCGCAGGCTTGCCGGCTGTGACGGTGTCTCTGGGGTTCTTAGGGTAGGCCAGGAGCCCCCGTCCCACCCTGACCAAGTCTAGGGGTCAAGTTCAAAGACTTGGCCTTGGGCCAGCAGGCCTTGGGCACGGGAGGTCTCCACGGAGTGTGTGGCATGAGAGACTGGCGCGTGATCAGGGACCGGACGGGAAGGGGGGGCTGGCACTTTCCAGAAAGGAGGAGGAGCCGCAGGGGCCTCCCAGGGGACCGGTCAGAACAGGGCGAACCAGAGAGTCCCTGTCTCGTCCCCCCCGGGGAATCCCAAGGGAGGGGGCCACCTTGGGACATCGTGGTCTTCAGTTGTTCCCCCCGACTTATGCCGGGGCCCTGCTGGCTGGGGAGCCCCCTCCTCAGGAAGCTGCCCCTCCCTCTGCATCCCAGTCCCCTGTGGATGGAGGGACCAGCCCTTTCCTCAGCATCCTCACCTGAGAAGCACCCCCCAAAGCTCCCCCCATGCCTGGGGCTGGGGGTGTGGCAGAGGGGTGTCCCTTGTGTATGGGGACACCCCTGAATCAATTCCCACCATCGAGGACAGGAGCGAGCTCCCCGCTTAATGCTGGAAGCCCACCCCGTACACGTGCCCTTCATTTATGTCCTGGACGCGCGGGCAGCCTGTGTCCCCATGTGGCTGTGACGGTGACATTTAGATCCACGGAGGGCCAGGAAGCAGCCAGGGGCGGGAGGAGGCGATGTCACCTCGTCACCAGGGGAGGCTGGGGTGGGGGAGCTGGGGGCCCCAGCAGGCTCGCGGGGTGCGTCCATCCATCCACGGCCTGATGCTCATGCCTGGCTCAGGAAGGAGCGTCAGGAGCAAGCAAAGCTCTGAGAAACACTCCCCTGATGTCAGCTCTGTAAAAAGCAACGGCGGGCAGCAGGGGTCCGGCTTCCCTGACCCAGGATGGGCAGAGGGGTGGGCGGCAGCACCCCCTGTCCCGGCAAGAAACCCCAGGGAGGACGGGAAACAGCTGCCCTGAATGACAGCTGTAGGTGCCACAGAAGAGACCGAGGGAGAAATGTTCCCAACGGGCTGGCCTCGGGGTGCCCAGCGGCCCCAGCGGCCCCGGACCCTGGGGCGGGGTGCCCGGAGCACAGCCCAGAGCTGACCGAGCCTCCTGCCCTGACCTTGTCCTTCCTCCTGCCCTATCCCAGAGAGGTGACGTCCCTTCTTAAGTCACAGCTTCCCTAGGTCTCCCCCTTTCCTAGCCATCAGTCCGGAGTGTAACCTCTGTCTGTCTAACCGTCTGGCTGGAGTTGAAACTCCAACCCCCCTTCTCCCTGAGAAGTCACGTGGGGATCCTGCCCAGAAGCAGAACCGCCTAAGGCCCGTTGGGGAAACACTGAGGAGCTCGAGCCGGGTTAGAGAACATTCCCGCAGAGCAGTGGAATGGGACGTTTGAACGATGGGTTGGGGATGTGCCGCGTGGGCCTTGGCAGTCCGACAAGGAGGGGCCTTCCTGTAGCAGGTGGGGCATGTGGGGGCGGGGCGGGCAGCCCCTGGAAATTCTGAGCATGAGAATGACCCGCAGAAAGCCGGCAAGAACCACACCCCGCAGCGGGGAGCCTGGCTGTGTTGGAAGCACAATGGGCGAGTCCTCCACCGCTCATTCCGGGTGCTCCTTGGTGTCTAGCCTGCATCTGTCCCGCTGTAATCAAGATCTGCCTCCTAGGAGTTGAGAACCAGCGGGACGGGGTCCAGGGACGGGAGAGAAAAGCGTCCCCCATTCCCGTCCCAGAGACCCGCATCTTGGTGGAATGAGAGTGCGTTCCCATGTCCGGGGGCCAGGCCGGCAGGTCCGGGGGCACGCGAGGGCCTGCCCTGATGTCGTGCCCACCTCCAGTGTGGGGGTTTGGGGTGATTGGAGCCCCTGCCGATCGGAAGCCCCGGATGGGTCCCTGAGGGGCTGCTCCCTGCTCCTCACCCCCACCCCCCCATACGGGCACACACACTGTGACATTCAAAAGCTTGTGGATCGGCCCGGGACTCTGTACCCTCCCTCCCCCATTGTGAAGGACAGCTGGGCAGGGCTGTTACAAGAACTCAGAGCCCGGAGATAAGGGCCCAGAGGAGGCTATGCCTCCAGGGGGTCAGGAGAGAGGTTCAGTGGGGCTTGCTGTTTCTCACCCCAGCCCGTCTGACACCTGAGGGGGGTCTGCTGGGAGCCACAGAGGCCTCGGGGTTGCCAGCTCCCGCCCAGCCTCCAGCTGAGACCATCTGGGGGTGGGCACATGCTGCACCGTGTCTGGTCTTCCACGGGTGCTCACTCCTCTCCCCGTCCCCATGCTGTCTCCCCTCCCTGTCACCTGCAGCAGCGTGTGACAGAATCCCAGAGGTCCCGGTCTCTCTAGAGAAAGACTCCCCTGAACATAGGATTCCTGGCTTCCCCCCTGGTTTCGGGGCAGGTGGAACAGTCCATTTAAAGGCTGAACCAGGAACAGGTGAATGCACAGTGCAGCACAGGGAGACTCAGGGACACAGGTGGGGGACACGGAGCCACCCACGTTGCCTGCTGCTGCCCCCTCCTACCAGCCTGCTCAGGGGCTTCCTGCTGCCTGAGCCCTGACTGACCCAAAATGCCAGCGCAGCCAGGCATGGCCCAGGGACACCTGGAGAGGCCAGGTAGGCAGACACACTCTCGGAAGACCCGGTCCCTCCCACCTGGGGACCTCCACCCTCCCGGCCACCCAGGGCTGCCACGTCCCACCCTCCGGGGGGCGCCCCTGGGTCCGTGCTGTGGCCGGGAAGTCCATGCCAGCAAATCAGTAGGAGGGCGAAATCAGACACTTGTCTGTGTCCCGGGCAAACAATGGGGACCTTCCCAGGCAGCTCGGGGGAGGGCAGGCCTGTAAGAGGATGCCCCGCGATGCTCCACGCAGTGGCCTCAGCTGGCTCCGGCGTTTGCCGCTACCTGCTTAATTAGACACCTACACAGTGCTCCCTGCTAATGACCACGGCCCCCAGGGGAGAAGGCAGATAAAGAGGCTGGGGGGCCGTCTCAAGGCTGGTCCCCCTAGGGCGGGGACCGGGGAGGCAGGGCCTCATGGGAGTTCCCCTGGCCAGTGCAAACTGCAGACGATCAGGGGCTTCTCCAGGGATGTAGACGTGGACCCGTCTCTGCAGCACGCACGTCCCGTGTGTGTGTGTGTGTGTGTGTGTGTGTGTGTGTGTGAGCTCCTGGCTCCTGGCAATGGGCGGGCCCCCCTGAGAAGTGGGGAGGCACCGAGGCCACATGGGCTGGGGACAGCGTGTGTGCTGCTGGGAGTGGGCACGTGGAGGCATGAGCTAGCGGAGTTTTCTGGGCCCCGGAAGGGGAGCAGGCGGGGAGCACCCCTGAACCCTGGGCACTGTGCATGGAGAGAGGATCGGGAGTCCTGCTGGGAAGCTACTTCCCTCAGGGGCCCAGAGCCCGGCCGCCTGTGTTGCAGAGGGGCTCCACGGGCCGGCGGCTGCCTCTCAGGGCTTGTGACCCTTCTGCGCCTGGTCCCCGTGCTTTCCAGCTCTCCTGCTGACCCCTGGGGTTGTTGGGATGTGGGGGCAAAAGGCCCCAGCCCCGTCCTCCGGGAGCCAACCGCAAGGCTGCGGGCAGAGGTGCCAGGACCCAGGCAAGTGCATGTTCGTGGCGCCCAAACGAGGCCACGCTTCGTTGTCTTTCCGCGCCATGGCTGTGGGGAGGCCGGGGCCGGGCACCCGGGAGGGCTGGCCACAGGCAGCACAGCGCCGGGCACTGGGTGTGAGACAGGGAGAGGCCGCTCCGCCCCTTGGCTGGCCCCAGGACACCGCACCCTGGCTCTGGAGGGTCTGTGGTCGGTCTCACATTCTCTGTCCCGGGAGGCCACAGCCGCGTCAGTCTGGGAGCTGGGGGAGGCGGTGGGGCGGCTACCGCTGTAGATCCCTTCCTCACTCCCAACAGAAACCATTGCCTTCCCGCTTCAGGGCTGCGGCGATCGACTGTGGTGGACACTTTGTAGGGAAAAGCCTGTGGATTCTGAAAGCCGGGCAGACCTAGCTGTGAACTTGGGGTTTAGCACTTTTGGGCTGTGTGACTTTGTGCAGGTGAGCCAGCTCCTCTGATCGTGAGTTCCCTGTGGTGTCAGAGGGGATGCACATGGCCACAGGTGACTGAGAAGTTCCCTCCTCTAAAGGTTTAAGATGTTCCTTGTGCAGCACAACCCAATTCTTTCACATTGGGCAGCAGGAGAGGGGGCGCCGTTCTGTTTCGTTTGGCGCCAAGGTCTTTCCAGTTCCAGAGTCAATGATTTTGTGTCTTTAAAAAACCCTTTGAATGTCTTGGCAGGAAGAAGTAATTGAGAACACTGTTCTAGTTGGCCGGTATCGTTCGTTTTCTGGGACCCGCTTAGAAGTCTTTCTCTGTTCAGTTCCCCAACTGGAAGCCAGGGGTAGAAGCAGCCCATGTTCACGGCACTTCTCAGCCGTGGGCCGGGCTGCCCGCAAGCCGTGAGCCCCGGTCCCTGCGGGAGTTCAAGTGCACGTTCCTGTCTCTGGGTGCTGGAGGGAGCTCTTTCTGCAGGGGGTGGGGGAAGCTCTCATTCTGGGATCCCCAAACTCCCCAGCTCAGGAGCTGGGATTTTCAGGGATGAGGGGGAAATTCCCTCCCCGGGGGCTTCCTGGCTGCCTTCCCCAAAGCGCAGCCTGCTTTTATTTGAGCCAAGTTCTGACTCTCACATCTTTACCCTCCCTACACGTTATTCGTCACCCGATCAAAGGCTTTGGGCTCAGGTGTGCTCCTGCCCTGCAGCGCATCTCAGAACCCGCTTCTGGTTCAGGTGGGTCTCCCCCTGTCTCCTGAACCCTCCCAGACAGGCGGGGAGGGGAACAGGCAGCCGCAGTTGGTGCCGGGCTGAGGGGGCGGCAGGCGTGCGTCACACACAGCCCCTGTCCTTAGAGACCTCCTGTCCTCTCTCGGCAACGAGCTGTTCACAAGTAAAACGTCAGGTCAGGGCCCAAGGCTGTAGGCCTGACAGCTGGGTGGTGAAGACAGTGGTAGGTGTGAATGGGGGAGTCATCTATGGCTAGTGGGGGACGGGGGGTGAACAGAGCCCGTGGAGTGTAGGCACCGATCGCTGTTGTGGTGAGAGATTCCGAGCAGACAGTTAGAAGCCTGGTTGACCCGGGCAGGTGACGTTGACATTGACAGAGAATGCAGCTGGGGGCCCGTTAGTAATGGCCTATTTTTATCGTGCGCAGGTTAAGCTATTCCAGTGGTTAATGCAGAGCAGGATCCAGGGAAAAGCTTCCCTACTGCCATGTCTTGGATCCTCCCTCTGCTCCCTCCTTAGAGATGGTCACTGTCACCAGGGTCCGGTACGCTGTTCTTGAGATGCTCCAAGCCAGTCTTGGCTACGCCCATCCGCCCACTGGTGACCCACATGCCAGAAGTGATGTGTACGTTTTCCAGGGTTGGAAAACGCAGGGAGGAGAATGAAGCATGTGATCCATTACGATGGGATGTTTAAGCGAAGAGAGTGACTGAAACTCAGCCACACCCACTCACGTATGCTCGTTTGTTTATACTGAGTTGTGTATGCTAATTAGTTCATGCAAATCCACTCATGCTCAGTTGTTTACTTTTGGTCTGTGGCTGCTTTTGTTCTCCGGAGGCAGACGAAGAACTGAACTGAAGCTGAACTGATTAAGTGTCTAACCCTGTCCAGCAGAGGTTTGCTAGCCCCTGCTCTAGACAGATCATCGGGGGGGCAGTTTATGGACTGTTCTCCACCCAGAGGGCAGCACGCTGGGCTAACGCTCCACCTGCCCGTCTCCACTTGCCGGAGCTGGGAGACTGTCCGCATCGGCACTGTGAGATCGTCAGCCGGCGGGCCGCGCCTCTGACGCCATTTCATTTCAGACGTGCCAAGTATGCAGGTGAACCTGGGGGTATGGCACATTTGATTCCAGACCCCCAGCCCTCCCCCAAAGCGATAAAGTGAGTGGCTGCCCTTCCTCTGGGGGCGGGTCTGGCCTTTGCTGTGTTGGGACCTCTGTCCCCTGGAGCCTCGTGCAATGGGGTGAGACATGCTGGGGGGCTGGTTGGGCTCTGGGGACAGACACTGGGGGCCGGCAGGTGCAGATGTGAGGTCTGCAGGGACAGCGCGGCTCGGTGACCTTGGCCACCGAGACAGAGACAATGGCTGGCTCGTTAGGCCAACACCCAGAGGAACAGTTACTGCTAAAGGCAGTTGTGTTCCCGCCAGGTCAGAAGCAAGCCAGCTGCGATGAGTGCATGGCCGTGAGCAGCGCGGGAGGGTGGCAGGTGCCCACCGCCTGATCCTTGTCCCCTTATTTAATCGTGACTCTCGCGGGTGGTATCACGTCTCACTTTATTGATACAAATGGGGACACTGAGGCCCAGAGAGGTCAAGTGATTCGGGCGTGTGACCGGCGTGATTCCCCCGACTCCTCCGTAAAGCCCCCCGATTTCTGTCTGCCACCGGAGATGCCAAGTCGGGGCGGGGGCAGGGGGCGTCACCCCAGCTCTGCCCGGCCATGTCAGCGTCCGGCCTCAGCGCCCTCGCCTGCAGAACGAGGCTGCTGTCCCCGGGATCCCCATCCCGCTCTGCCCCGGCCTGGTGCTGTTACCTGGTTAGGGATGAAAAATAGCAGGAGACGGCTCTGTAAGAACAGAAGGTGGGAGAGGAGAGGAGAGGAGAGGAAGGTCTGCTTAGCCTTTAGTACGACCCAGACCCCTTATCTGGGATCTGATCCTTGTGACACTATTACCCCCCCTTAGAGGGGAGGAGCTGAGAAATGTCGGCTTGCCCCTCACCCTTACTGCCATGACCCTGCGGGCCACTCAAGCACCCGAACTTGAACTGCTGGAGGGGGTTGGGGCTGAGGGAGCCAAGAGGGGCCTCCCTCCCCATGTCTGCAGGGCTCTGCTCCATGGGAGGGCGGGCCTGTCTGACGTTACCAAGCAGCAGGCAGGGTGGGGAGGGAGGAGAGCCGGGCGGGTCAGCCTGCCGCTGAGAAGCAGGCGGGTGTGAGTGTTTATATAGGACCCCGCCAGCCCACAGTTTCGGATTTCAGACCCACTGGCGTTATCAGGAGAGACTTTCCCTAGTTTTCAGTCAGTCAGGGCTGGAGGGGGGACAGAGCTGACACGGGGGCCTTCCTGGAGGACAGGGTGGGGGGCAATTCGGGGTGCCTGTCCGGAGCCGCATCCCACAGCCTCAGCGGTGTTCTTGGATGGTTTGGAGTCTGCATCGGTGTCTCCCTGCTGGGTCCTGAAGGCCGGTGTGCACGGTAAACTCCAGGGGCTGGGGGGCCAGGCTGGGAGGAACTGGGGCGGCCCCAGCTTTCAGTGCAGAGGACTGGGGAAAAGGACCCACGTGCTGGGCAGACTCGGGGTGAGAGAGACAGACAGACAGCCATGAATGTCCATGTTCCTCGGGGTCTCCCATCACTTTAAGAGAAAATGTGGGTGTTTCCTCATGGGAGGTAGGGGCCAAAGAGGGAACTTAGGGACATGAGCTGACTGGGAATCAAATCAGTCCCATAGCTGTGGACTGGGAGGGAAGATGCCACCCGCGTACAAACCAGCGTGGCCTCCATGGAGTAAGCAGCCTCAGGGCCTTCAGGCTATGGGAGGCCCAGCCAGCGCCAGGAGCCCCGACTTCTCAGAGCGTCCTGTGGGGCAGGGCGCTGGGCGGTGTCTGGAGCAGAGGTGGGGTGGGGGCTTGGTCCTCTTCCTGAAAGCTGCTCTGGGGGTGGGGAGGTAATTGGTGGGTGGTGGGGAGGGCTGGCCGGAGGTGGCTCTGCCTTCCCTGGGTTTGCATGGTGTTTCTCAGTGGCTAGGAGCAGAGAGCGGAGACCGTCCTCTAGCAGGGGCTGGAGGGCGGGCGGCCGAACCTACGTGCCAAGAGCCATTGTTTGTGCAGCTATGCCCAGTGGGCAGCCTTGCTGTGCAGCAGGGGCTGGTGGGAGTGGTGGGCGGGGCTGATGGGAATGTGGGCGGGGCTGGCGGGGAATGTGGGCGGGGTGGTGGGTGGGGCTGGCCAGTCAGTGGCTTTTGAAAAGCAGATGTGGGTGGTCAGATAAGCATTGAGGAGGCGGGTGGTGGAGTGAGCAGGAGGCAGACACCCCCATACGTTCGGAGGCTGCCCACAGCCAGGGGACCTCAGCGCTCCGCACAGGTGTGACTCAGACTTGTGAGAGAACCAGAGTTCGCCTACCGACCACTGAATGTGTCGTGGCGGTGGGGGCGGTGGGGGCTGGGCAGCGTGTGTGGACGCAAACCTGCGGTACAAGGAACCGTGGAGGGCCTTCGAGGCTGTGTGGCCACTGCCCAGCCACGTGCTAGGCTGTGCCGTTCACAGGTCGCACAGTCTGGATGCTTGTGAAGCTCTGGGCGTTTTTAAAAATTCATCTTTATTGGCATCGCCAGCTACGGGCATGTAGAATTCCAGTGTCTCTGTGTACTTCGTAGGCAGGGTGGTGTGTGACAGTGGCCAACAGACAATAAGGACGTGCCCAGCTGGGCATGGGCCGTGCCATGTGGCTGGGTCCAGCTGGTGCCTTCCAGCCCCTGTCCTCTTCTGGGTCTGGTGTCAGATCCCGCGTGTGCACAGCTGGATCAGACCGGGTTCTGCCCTCCGGGGTCTCACAATCAGTGCAGTCCTGTAAGAGGGGTGGCGACACTGTTATGCCCACGGCAGAGAGGGTGAGTCTGGCGCCCGGAGGTGCGCAAGGTCAGGACCAGCCTCTGATGGGCATTCTTAGTGTTTCCGCCGTGTACCACCGTAAATGACGGCTTCCTGCCCCTCTTCATCCCCCATACGTCCTCCATGTAACGAGCACGGAGTGATCGTCAGCGGAAGGCAGGGGACACTGCTCCCGGGCTCCTAACGGTGCCACTGAAACGGCAGCAGGGGGTCTGGCTCTCTGTTCCGTTGCGGGTTTGATGCCGCCTGTACGTCTCAGGTCATTCTAGAGTTGGGGCAGACCCGCTTCCTCCCATCGTCCCTGGGTGACCTGCCCAAGCGGGGTAGAGGGTGGAGGCTGTAAAATTCAGGGGCTCACAGAATCCTGGGAAACTCCAGGTCAGGGGAGAGGCTTACGGAACACCGGATTTCTGAAAGAACAGCCAACGTTTTTCTCAGTTCTGTGTAGCTGGCTGGTGCATTCACACAGTCCAGCAAAGAATAGCATGTGCTTCTCGATTCCCCCTTGTTGGTCCAGCCCAGGCGCCCCAGAAGAGCCTGCATACCCACCGTGCGGGGTCTTCCTCTCACACTCTAGGCTGGAGCTAAAGGTCTGCTGACTGACCAAATTTTGGTCTGCGACTGAGTTCTCGCCAGTCTGAGGTGAAATGAGAAAAATAGGGACGGCGTGCTGGATTCTTCTTTGTTTGAAAAGCAAACACCTGTTCCGTTGACAGTTTCTTTTGGGGGCAGGAGGTGGACTCACGTGTTTCTCCTGAAAATATGGCTTTCCTTCGCTTTTTGTGAGCTGATGGTGAGAGTCCACGGAGGTTGGCCTTTTAAAAATGTCCTTATTTGGCAAAATGAAACGATTGGCAACCTTCGCGCGGTTTCTTCACTTTCTTTTTTTTTTGAAGTGTAACTGGTTCATGAAATCCAAAAATCTTGCCTCCAGGCAGAACCTCCTGACCTCTCTCTGATGGGACAGGTTCCGAAAACCTCGGATTCTGGCCTCGTCTGCACTTTTATTTTCCTTGTGGGTCCTCGGCCCGCGATGAGCTCACGTTGAGTCTTGGGTTTCCCCGTGTTTACG
>PVKE010001572.1:65243-97495 GCA_004027555.1 Craseonycteris thonglongyai | reverse complement strand
CTCAGTAAAGGTAAAGTTCTTACAAGATTTGTGAACTTAATTGAAGAAATAAAAACATTTATACATGATAAAAATGAAAATTATGATGAACTAACAGACTCTTGCTGGCTGGTGGATTTGAGTTTTCTTGCTGACACCATGGAAAAATTAGATTCTTTCAATTTGGAGTTGCAGGGAAAAGACAAAAATATAGCTGAAATGATAAGCTCTGTAAACGCATTTAAAGCGAGATTGACTTTGTTGATATCACATCGGCATATCAAGTCTCTCACGCACTTCCCATATATGAGGAAAATGCTAGGTAACAATGAATTAAACGTGTCATTATTTATTGAGACCCGGCAAGTGCTTCAAAAACAGTTTGAAGAGAGATTTCTGCAGTTTACAAATATCGAGCCAATTGTCCCCTTCTGTATCAATCCTTTTACTTGCCAAATAAGTGGAATAGAACTAGCTGTATGTATTGCAGACCTTGTTCAGGGGAAAGCAGAACTAGAGTTAGAAATTTTGAACCTTAAGAACGATATTTTGCTAAAATCCTTAATATCAGAGGACTTATGGAACATAGTCGACAAAGAAAGGTTCCCATTTTTTTAAAAAGCGGCATATAAAATCAAATTGTTTTTCAGGTCAACGTATTTATGCGAATCTTTGTTTTCAAACATGAATTTAATAAAATCACGATATAGATCTCGACTTACCGATGAGCATCTTAATAATTGTTTGCTAGCAGGGTTGTCGTCATACTCTCCTAATTACGAGTCACTGGCCAATGAAATGCAATGCCAAAGATCACACTGACAGATTTTTTTTTATGTTTTCTTTTATGTTTTTTTAAATAATTTTATTATACGTGTGTTTTTTATTTACTTTGTATTACGTTTTGCATATATGTTTCTTTGTGTGTATATAATTTGTACAATATATTGTTTTAAAATTATTTTTGTTTATTATTTTTTATTCTTGTTCAATAATAAATATCCTTAGAAATAGCTGGTGCCCGCCGCCCTACCGATATTTTAGAATGCGCCCTAGGGTATAAAAAGGTTGGGAACCCCTGTTCTGGAGTCTGGAGGGAGTGGGGTGGGGTGGTTGTAAGATCTGATGTCAAGAGATGGTGGAGGGCAGTCACAGAGGGGACATAGTGAGTGGGTACCTTTGAGAGGTTTTGAGCAGAGAGGGGGATGATCTGACTTCTTTCTGCAATAAGGAATCCCCCCTTCTCCGGGGATTTGGTTAAAGAAAATGCCCCCCAGCACACACATGTTTTGTTTAAAGAAAATCCCTTATTAATGAAGTGACTTACTGAATTGAAAGCTTCTGGCTTAAGGAAGACTTTTTTACCAACTTGGTTTAATAGCAACATTGTGTAGGTAGAATTTGTTCTGAAATACCACTTATGATAATTTGTGTTATTACAGAACTGGTTCATTCCTCCTCAATGGAAAAAAAAAAAAGAGTACTTGAGAGGAAAAAAGGGGCTTTCTGATACTTTCTTCTATCTTGCCATAGTCTGGAATTTCCACGTTCAGGGGTCTCCAAACTTTCCAGCCCTTGGGCCACATTAACTATCAAACAGCAGTTTGGGGGCCGACTACACACTCGAGGTCCAAATAAAAAAGAATCAAAACATAGATGTTGTTTTTAATTATTTATTTAGTATTATTTTATTCAGATAAAAAGGTCTCCACGGGCCAGATGAGAGGGCCTCGGGCCGTAGTTTGGAGACCCCTGCTAGGTTATGAAAGCGTCTTCATTTCTTTAGAACATACCTGTTGTGCACAGACGTTCAGAGCGGTACAGTTGTAATGGCCAAAAGGTAGAAGCCATCCAGAGGTCCATCAGCAGACAAATGGACAAACACAATGTTTGTTTTTTTTATTGAGGTGACATTTATATAATGAAATGAACCATTTGAAAGGGAACAACTCAGTGGCATTTAGTACATTCACAGTGCAGTGCAATCACTTCTGTCTGCTTCTAGAACATTTCCATCACCCCAAAAGGAAACCCCCACAGTCATTAAGCATTGTTCCCATTCTCTCCCCTCCCTCACCCCTGGTAACTCCTAATCTGCTCTGTTTCTCTGGATTTGCCTGTTACGGGAATTTCATGGAAGCAATCCTACACTATATCGCCTTTTGCATCTGGTTTCTTTCACTGAGCATCATGTTTCCCAGACTCATTCATGTGGTAGCCCTATCTGGTTTTGGTTTGTAGGTTATACTATCCTCTTCAAAGAAGTTGAGTGTTCTCCTCTCATTCCCTTTTTTGTCTCCTTGGTGACAACCTGAGTGAAATGGGAATTATCTGCCACTTGAAATGTTGATAAGACTTGATTGGAAAATCCTCTAGGTTTCTTCTTTAAGGAGAGGTAGACGCACCCCCCTCCATCTCATTAACGTTTTTTGTTTTTTTTCCTTAATAATGTTTTTGGTATCCATGTTGATAATTGAATGTAATTCATAGTGATATGTAGTGAAAAAAGTGCATTTTATTAGTGCATTTCCTGACTTTTGGGGTAGTTTTCCCTTTTTCCTACCAGGACACGCCCCCACCTCCTTGGGCACTACTGGTGTGTCTGGGATGCTGAGAAGTGCTATGCTGGCTTGTGGGATCAGCATGTTTCCACTTGTTTCAGTTCCTAGATGTCTTCCAAAATAACTTGTGTCAATGTCCAACCTCATGGTTGGAAAAAATAAATCTCATAGCTATTTCAGCGGGGAATTTTTCTGATTACTAGCTGTCTTTTTAAAAAATCAATAGATTTTATTTTCTAGAGCAGTTTTAGGTTCACAGAACATTGAGTAGAAGGTAGAGATTTACCATACCCCGATACGCACAGCCTTTCCCATTATTAACATATCACAGCCAAGTAGTGCGTTTCTTACAATTGATGAACCTAAATGGACACATAGTCACCCAGAGTCCATAGTCTACATTCTGTGGATTTGGACAAATGTGTTATGACATGTATCTACCACTGTAGTGTCACACAAAGTAGTCCCACTGCTCTAAAAATCCTTTGTGCTCTGCTTATTCATCTCTTTAAACCCCCAGCTCCTGGAAATAACTGATATTTTTGCCATCTCCATACATAATTTTGCCTGTTCCAGAATGTCATACAGTTGCAATCATCTGTTATGTAGGCTTTCCAGATTGCCTTCTTTCACTCAGTAACATGCATTTAAGTTTCCTCAGTGTAGCTCATTTCTTTTATCTCCTTTTTTTTTTTTTAAGATTTATTTTATTGGGGATGCTGGGATGGCTACGCAGATTGAGCGCTCCTCTTGCAGCCCTGGGGTCCAAGGATCGTATCCCTGCCCCAGCCCATGTGGACCCATTGCTGAACTGGGGTGTGCCCCCAATTCAGTTCTCACAGGGGTGAGCTTCCCATGTAGGAGGCCCCATCTCTCAGGGGCGTGCCTCCCATGCGAGAGGCCCCCAGCCCAGTTCCTGCTTTGCACAGCCCTGCGCCCACCTGTGGAGTGAAACTATATTGGAAAACTAATGCTGTCAAGTATGAAGACTGCTCTGGGTCCTTCCCCTTCTCTCTGTCTCTGCCCCTCTCTCTCTCTCTGGCAAAAAAAAACAATAAAAATAAATCCTTAAAAAAAGATTTATTGTTTGAGAGAAGGTGAGAGAGAGAGAAGGGGAAGGGCCCAGAGCAGTCTCCATAGTTGTATGTCATGAGTTGTGACATGGTTTCATTCTACACAGGTGGATGTGGGGCTGCGCAAAGTGGGAATCAAACTGGGGTCCTCCCACATGGGAGGTGAGAAACTTCACTGCAGGGCTCAGCAGTTACCAGTTGTGCCATAGTTCAGCACATGGGTTTGCACAGGCTGGGGTTTGGATTTGATCCCGGGACCTCACCGTTACAAGGCAAGTGCTCATGTGCAGGTGTTTGTACAGACATAAGTTTTCGACTCTTCTGAGTAAATTCTAAGGAGCACAGTTGTTGGGTCATATGGTAAATAAGATTATGCTTAGATTTGTAAGAAACCACCAAGCTGTCTTCCAAAATGGTTGTACCATTTTGCATTCCCACCATCAGTGAATGACAGTTCCTGTAGCCCCAGGTCCTCACCAGCATTTATTGTTGATAGTGTTCCCAATATTGGCCATTCTAATAGGTGGGTAGTGGTATCTCACTGTGGTTTTATTATACATTTATTTCTTCAATGGTATTTGATGTATGATGACATGTATTTTCATATGCTTATTTATAATCTGCATATCTTTTTTTTTTAAGATTTATTGACTTTTGACAGAGAGAAACAGAGACAGAGAGACAGAGAGAAGGGGGAGGGCCCAGAGCAGTCTCCACAGTTGACATTAGTTTTCCATATAGTTTCACTCCACAGGTGGGCACAGGGCTGCACAGGGCAGGAACTGGGCTGGGAGCCTCCCACATAGGTCCCGGCAAGAACCGAACTGGGGGCACACCCCAGCTCAGCATGTGGGTCCGCATGGGCCGGGGCCCGGATTCGATCCATGGTCCTTAGGGCTTCAAAGCGAGCGCTTTACCTGTTGAGCCATCCTAGCTTTCCCTGCATATCTTCTTTAGTGATCTTTGGCCCACTTTCTAATTGGGTTGTTTTTTTATTTTTTAAAGATTTATTTTTATTGTTTTTGACAGAGAGAGAGATACAGAGACAGACAGAAGGGGGAGGGCCCAGAACAGTCTCCATAGTTGCACATCATCGGTTTTTCCACATAGTTTCATTCCACAGGTGGGTGGGGCTGCACAGGGCAGGAACTGGGCCAGGGTCTCAGCCCAGTGAGAACTGAACTGGGGGCACTTCCCAGTTCAGCATATAGGTCCACATGGGCCGGGGCCGGGATTCGATCCTTGGTCCCTGGCACTGCAAAGTGAGCGCCTAACCCACTGAGCCATCCCGGCTTCCCCTCTTTCTTTTTTAAAAGATACATTTTATTGTTTTTGACAGAGACAGAGAGACACAGAAACAGAGAGACAGAGAGAAGGGGAAGTTCCCAGAGCAGTCTCCATAGTTGCATGTCATCTGTTTGTTTTTTCTCCCGACATGGTTTTGTTCCACATAGGTGGGCAGAGGTGGTCTCACAGGGTGGGAGCCAGGCTGTGGGGGCCACCTGCATGGGAAGCTCACCCCAGTGAGAACCAAACGGGGGGCACTCCCCAGTTCAGCGTATGGGTCCACATGGGCTGGGGCCGGGATTTGATCCTCAGTCCCCAGGGCTGCAAAGTGAGCACTTAACCCACTGAGCCATCTTGGCTTCCCAATTCTTTCTTTCATGGATCACGCCTTTGGTGTTATATCTAAAAAGTCATCACAAAACCCAAGTTCATCTAGGTTTTCTCCTGTGTTCTAGGAGTCTTACAGTTTTGCATTATACACTAGGTCTGTGGTCCATTTTGAGTTAATTTGTGAAAGGTATAAGGTTTGTGTCTAGATTCATTTTTCTGCCTGTGGATGTCCAGCTGTTCCAGCGCCAGTTGTTTCAACAAAAGACTGTTATTTCCTTTTGTATTGCCTTTGGCCCTTTGTCAAAGACCAGTTAACTATATTTATGGGGCTCTATTTCTGGGCTTGCTCTTCTGTTCCATTGATCTGTTTGTCTACTCTTCTTTGATTTCTTTCATCAGTTTTTTTTTTTTAATTGCTTTTATTATTATGTCTTTTTTTTTTAATATATTTTTATTTATTTATTTATTTTTGACAGGGAGGGAGAGAGAGAGAGAGACAGAGACAGAGACAGAGACAGAGACAGAGAGAACTGAACTGGGGGAGCTCCCAGTTCAGCATATGGTTCCACACGGGCTGGGGCCGGGATTCGATCCCCAGTCCCTGGCGCTGCAAAGTGAGCGCTTAACCCACTGAGCCATCCCGGCTTCCCCTTTCATCAGTTTTTAGTTTTCCTCATATAGAATGTAACATATTTTGTTAGATTTTTACCAACGTATTTTATTTTGGGGGTGCTAATGTAAGTGTTACAGTGTTTTTAATTTCAAATTCTACTTTGTAATTGCTGATACATAGGAAAGTGATTGATTTTGTATATTGACCTTATAGCTTGCAATGTTGCTATCATGGCTTATTATAATAGTTCCAGGAGGACTCCTGGTCTATTTTTTGGATTTTCTTCATAGATGATCCATATCATCTGTGAACAAAGCTTTATTTCTTTCTCCCCAATTTGTATCTCTTTCATATCCTTTTCTTGTCTTACTGCATGAGATGGACCTTCCAGCACAATGTGGGAAGGCATGGTGAGAGGCGGCAGCATCGCTGGTTCCTGATCTTCATGGGAAAACTTTGAGTTCGTCACCATCAAGTATAATGCTAGCTGCAGGGCTTTTTGGGTAGATGTTTTTTATCGAGTTGAGGAAGCACCCCTCTATTTTTAGTTTACTGGCTTTTCCCATGTTTTTTTTTAACTGTGGCAAAAATACACATACATAAAAATTACCATCTTAACTATTTTCATTTATTTATTTATTTTCTATCATCTTAACTAATTTTAAGTGTACAGTTCAGTAGGGTTAAGTATATTCACATTATGTGTAACCAATCTCCAGGATTTTTTCTTTTTTTTCTGACTCTATTAATCTTTTAAATTATTTTTATTTTTCCATTAAAGTTGACATTCGGTGTTATTTTATATTAATTTTAGGTATACAGTATAGTGGTTAGACATTTATATAATTTAAGAAGTGATCCCCTTACTAATCTAGTACCCACCTGGCACTATACATAGTTATTACCACATTATTGACTATATTCCCTATGCTTTACTTTACATCCCCATGACTATTTTGTAACTACCAACTTGTACTTATTACTCCTGCCCCCCAAACCCCTCTCATCTATCATGCCAACACATCCAGTACCCACCTGACACCATACACAGCTATTACAACATTATCGATTGTATTCCTTACGCCATACCCTACGTTTCCATAACTACTTTGTGACAACCAACTTGTTCCCCTTTCTTCACCTACATCCCCAGTGCCCCTCCCATCTGGCAACCATCCAAATGTTTTCTGTGTCTGTGAGTTTGTTCTGTTTAGTTTGTCTATTTTGTTCTTTAGATTCCACATCTAAGTAGAATCACATTGCATCTGGCTTTCTATGTCTGACACTCCACTGAGCACAATACCCTCCAGGTCTTTTGATTGAAGCTGTTAGTCCATTTAAATTGAAAATAATTGTTGATAGATATGTAGCTATTGCCATTTTATTATTCATAATTTTTTTTTATTCATAATTTTGCCTTGTTTCCCCCCATCTTAAAGAGATCCCTCTAATATTCTATGTACCGTATTTTCCGGCATATAAGATGAACAGGCATATAAGACGACCCCCTAATTTTACAGTTAAAACATAGGTTTAGGCCTATATTCGCTGTATAAGACTACAGCCTCGGAAGTGGGGGGTAGTCTTATACAGCGAATATAGGCCTAAACCTATGTTTTAACTGTAAAATTAGGGGGTCGTCTTATACGCCGGTAAATACGGTAATGCCGGTTTGGTGGTTATTGAACTCCTTTAGCTTTTTCTTGTCTGGGAAGCTCTTTATCTATTCTTCGATATTAAAGGATAGCATTGCTGGGTAGAGTACACTTGATTGTAGGCCCTTGTATTTCATCACTTTGACTATCTTGTGTGAATCCCTTCTAGCCTGCAGTTTCTGTTGAGAAATCAGCTGACTGTCTTATGGGAGCTCCTTATAAGTTACTAGTTGCCTTTCTCTTGCTACTTTTAGGATTCTTTGTCTTTAAATCTTGCCATTTTACTTATAATGTGGCTTGGTGTGGGCCTGTTTGGGTTCATCTTGTTTGGGACTCTCTGTGCTGCCTGGGCTTGTATGTCTGTTTTCTTTGCCAAGTTAGAGAAATTTTCAGTCATTATTTCTTCAAGTAAGTTTTGAATCCCTTGCTCTTTCTCTTCTCCTTCTAGTACTCCATGATACAAATGTTGTTATGCTCAATGTTGTCCCAGAGGAATCTTAAACTATCCTCATTTTTGTTTTTATTCTTTTTTCTTTTTGCTATTTTGATTTGGTGTTTTCTGCTACCTTGTCTTATGAATCACTGACTCAGTTCTCTGCTTCATGTAGTCTGCTGGTGATTCCTTCTAGTGCAGGGGTGTCCAATCTTTTGGCTTCCCTGGGCAACATTGAAAAAAGAATTGTCTTGGGCCACACATAAAATACACTAACATTAATGATACCCAATGAGCTAAAAACAAAAAATGCAGGGGATGTAGGGATAGCTCACGTTTGCCTTGCAAACGTGAGGTCCGGGGATTGAATCCCAGCCCTGGCCTGTGCAGACCCACATGCTGAACTATGGTGCAACTGGCAACTGCAAGGATAGCAGTGAAGGTTCTTGCCTCCCTTGCAGAAGGCCCCCGGTTTCGTTCCGCCTGCATGGCCCTATATCCACCCCACATGTGGAATGAAACTGTGTTAAAACTAATGATGTACAACAATGGAAACTGCCCTCATCCCTTATCTCTGTCTCTCACCTTCTCTCAAAGCAATAAAATATTTTTTTTAATTGCAAAAAAAATCTCATAATGTTTTAAGAAAGTTTACGAATTTGTGTTGGGCTGCATTTAAACTTGTCCTGGGGCTGCATGAAGCCCACCAGCCACAGGTTGGACAAGCCTGTTCTAGTGCATTCTTTTTTCTTAAGATTTATTTTATTGTTTTTGAGAGAAGGTGAGAGAAAGAGAGAAGGGAGAAAGACCCAGCTCAGTCTCTGTAGTTTACATTAATTGTCACATGGCTTCATTCCACACAGGTGGATGTGGAGCTGCATAGGGTGGTCACAGTGATTAACCATTTTACATTCCCAACAGTGTATGAGGGTTGTTGCAATTTTTCCACATCCTCACCAACACTGGTTATTTTCTTTTTATGTTTGTTTTTCTGTATCATTATGGATCTGGAATAGTATCCTGTTGTTTTGATTTACATTGAACATCATTTGATTTGTTCATCTTGTCATTGCATGGTGGCTATGTGTTTATCTTCTTTGGAGAAATGTCAATTCAAGTCCTTTGCCCATCCTTTGTTTTTTGTGTGGTTATTGTTGGTTGTAAGAGTTCTTTATATGTTCTGAATACTAGGCCTTTTTCAAATATATGGCTTGCAAATCTTTCTGTCATGCTGTAGTTATCTTTTTGCATATCTCTTTTAAATTGCATTTATTAATAATATAACAAGTATCTGGCATACCCCCCAACTTCAAAAGCTAGAACAGTGACAGTAATTAACCACCAGAGGGTGCTGTCACCATTATTTTTTCCAGGATAACTGGGGTGAATTTTCTTTGTACTTTATGTTGAGCATCTTTTTTATTTGCTTCAAGGCCAACTGCATCTTTCCCCTCTGGACAGCATGTTCATATTTTCATTCTTCCCTCCTCTCAGAATCTGCTTCTCTCATGCAGTACTTACCCCTTCACATTTGTATTTGATAACCGCTTTATACCTCTTTGGTTCTTTTTCTCATCTTATACCATTTCTCTCCTCTTTCCCTTTCTTGCTTTCAGGTCTTTCTTCTCACAAGTCCTTCTCTCCAACACCTCATCCTCTTTTCAAGCTCCAGGTCCACTGTCTCTCTCCTCTCAGCTCCATTTTCTTTTCTCTTTCATGTTTCACAACACAGTCATGTATATAACATATATCAAAATGTTACATTTGGAAAACAATTTCCACTGAAGAACAAGAGGATCTTCCTAAAACATATTTAAAAATTTCAAAGAGGAGGAAGCCAGGATGGCTCAGTGAGTTAAGCACTTTCTTTGTAGCCCCAGGGACCGAGGATCGAGTCCCGGCCCCAGCCTGTGCAAACCCATATGCTGAATTGGGGTGTGCTCCCCATGTGGGAGGCCCACAGTTCTCAACCCCAGTGTGGCCCAAGCTTGAGGGGGCGTGCCTCCCATGTGGGAGGCCCCCAACTCAGTTCCTGCCCTGTGTGGCCCCTGCCCACTTATGTGGAACAAAACCATGTTGAAAACTGATGACGTACAACTATGGAAACTGCTCTGGGCCCTCCCCCTTCTCTCTGTCTCTGTCTCTATCAAAAACAATAAAAATCTTAAAAAAAATAAAATAAAAATTTCAAAGAGGTAAAGAAGTTATGGAGATGAAGATACCAGAAATTTGAAATATTTCCAATAGGAATTTTGATAACCTAAATAGACCAATCAACAGTACAGAACTTGAAACAATTATCCAATAGGAATTTTAACAGAATATTGGGAATATACATACATTACATATGAAACGCAAATGGATATCGCCTAGAGTATTTCCTAGGTTATAACTGAACATACATAGCATTTATAGCTCAGAGAGGAAAGTATAATTCAGGCTTAGACATTTAGGAACTGGTACTTGTTGATGAAATCACATTATTTCCCAGCAATTAAATTTCCTCATTCATAGCTTAGAGCAGGGGTGTCCAACCTTTTGGCTTCCCTGGGCCACATTGGAAGAAAAGTTGTCTTGGGTCCCACATAAAATACACTAACACTGGGGAAGCTGGGATGGCTCAGTGGGTTAAGCGCTCACTTTGAAGTCCTGGGGACCGAGGACTGAATCCCGGTCCCAGCCCATGCGGACCCATATGCTGAACTGGGGTGTGCCCTCAGTTCAGTTCTTGCTGTGGCCCATACAGGAGGCTCCCAGCCCAGTTCCTGCCCTGCGCAGCCCCGTGCCCACCTGTGGAGTGAAACTATATGGAAAACTAATGCTGTCAACTGTGGAGACTGCTCTGGGCCCTCGCCCTTCTCTCTGTCTCTCTCTCTCTGTCAAAAAACAGTAAAAATAAATCTTTAAAAATACACTAATGCTAACGATAGCTGATGAGCTGAAAAAGAAAAAAAAATCTCATGTTTTAAGAAAGTTAATGAATTTATGTTGGACCATATTAAAAACCATCCTGGCCTGCATGCAGCCCATGGGCTGCAGGTTGGACAAGCTTTGTTTAGAGTGATGATTAAGTGAGGTGATATTTGTATATAAATAACATAAAACTTATTTATAAAAATTTTTTCTATTGTTTGAGAGAAGGTGAGAGCGAGCCGGAGACAGAGAAGAGGGGAAGGCCCAGAGCAGTCTCCATAGTTGTACATCATTAGTTGTGACATAGTTTCATTCCACACAGGTGGATGTGGAGCAGGAACCAAACCTGGGGCCTCCTGCATGGGAGGCGAGAACCTTTGCTGCCATCCTGGTGGTTACCGTACCAGTTGCGCCGCAATTTAGCATGTGGGTTTGCGCAGGCCGGGGTCAGGAATTGAGTCCCGGACCTCAGAGTTGCAAGTCAAGCACTTAACCAGCTGAGCTATCCTGGCATCCCTGACATATAAAAATTCTATGTATAGCTCTATGTATAGCTGTTAAAAAATATTGATGTTGTGGAAGCTGGAATGGCTCAGCGGGTTAAGCGCTAGCTTTGCAGCCCCAAAATCTAGGATTGAATCCCAGCCTTAGCCCATGCGGGCCCATGTGCTGAACTGGGGTGTGCCCCCCAGTTCATTTCTTGTCGGGGCCTATGCAGGAGGCTCCTGGTCCAGTTCCTGCCCTGCGCAGCCCTGTGCCCACCTATGGAGTGAAACTATATGGAAAACTAATGCTGTCAACTATGGAAACTGCTCTGGACCCCCCCACCCCCCTTCTCTCTTTCTCTCTGTCAAAAAAACAATAAAAATAAATCTTTTTTTTTTTAAGATTTATTTTTATTGTTTTTGACAGAGACAGACAGAGAGACAGAGAGAAGGGGGAGGGCCCAGAGCAGTCTCCATAGTTGCACATCATCGGTTTTTCCACATAGTTTCATTCCACAGGTGGGCGCAGCGCTGCACAGGGCAGGAACTGGGCTGGGGTCTCACCCCGGTGAGAACTGAACTGGGGGCACTCCCCAGTTTAGCATATGGGTCAGCACAGGCCGGAGCCAGGATTCGATCCTCAGTACCCGGGGCTGCAAAGTGAACTCTTAACCCACTGAGCCATCCCAGCTTCCCCAAAAATAAATCTTAAAAAAAAAAAGATATATACTGTATATATATTCACGTTGTTCTTTTAATTCCTTTCAATCATGTGAAGCTCTCTTGTGCTTCTTTTTATTATTCTTATACATTTCTTTATTGAATTTCTTCCTTTTTATTTATTTTTAAGATTTATTTTATTGTTTTTGACAGAGAGAGAGAGAGAGAGAGAGAGAGAGAGATACAGAGACAGACAGAGAGAAGGGGGAGGGCCCAGAACAGTCTCCATAGTTGCACATCATTGGTTTTTGCACATAGTTTCATTGCACAGGTGGGCAAGTGGGCTGCACAGGGCAGGAACTGGGCCAGGGTCCCCGGTGAGAGCTGAACTGGGGGAACTCCCCAGTTCAGCATATGGGTTCACACGGGCTGGGGCCGGGATTCGATCCTCGGTCCCCGGGGCTGCAAAGTGAGCGCCCAACCCACTGAGCCATCCCGGCTTCCCCGAATTTCTTCCTTTTTAAAAACCATTGATTTATCTGTTTTTCTGTCATGTTAAATTCAAATGCAAGCCATAGACTATCTCCTTTTGTGGGTCATTTAACTTAACCATTGCCCAAAGAGTGTCCATAGGAATTTACTGACTGATTTCTCTGGATATTCTTCCTCATTTTCCATTTTTTCTTCCTCCTCTTGTTCCTCTTCGTTTCCCTTCTACATCTTTTTCCCCCTACTTTCTCTCCATTTTGTATTTTCCCTTCTTTCATCTTCACCATGATTCCTATTTGATTCCCCTGGTTTTTGAGCCCAAGGCATAACTGGGTATTTCTGATAACAAGATGTGAAGTATCAGGAGCTCTCACCATCTTGAAAGTTTCTTCCCGAGTCTTCCAGGACACACTCCTCCTGAGTTTCCATCGGTATCAGTGGCTGATCCTGCAGCATTTTCTTTGCTTGTTCCTTCCTCCCCCCTTCCCGCCTGCTGTTTTGTCTACAGTGCCTCTTTCCCTCCCATCCCCTTTGCTCTTGTCCTGTTTGCCTCTCCTTCCCATGCCACCTGCCTCTGCTCTGCTCTGTTTGCTCATCTTTCTAGCCCCATTTTCCAGCATCTCGAAAGCTTTCTCTTGAATCTCTTTCCTTTCTCCAGCCTTGTCTTTCGGTGGACAGAGACCTTTCCCGTCATGTGTCCCCACTCCCGTTTTCTCCTGTTTACCCAGAAGACCAGACTTTCACCCCTTCTCTGTCTCCCTCATGACCCTTAGTTTTCTCTACTGTTCCTCTTACCCAACTTGTCCCTCTTCCCTGTCCTTGCTGTTTCTTCTCTCAGATCTGTTCCTCTGACCTTTTCTCCTTCTCTGGTGACCTATCCTGTCTCTAACACATTTCCTCTCCCCCAGGCCCCTGTACCAGTGCCGCTCCCTTCTGCCACAGCTGCACTCGCTGGTCCTGTATGGGGCCTGTGGACCTGATTTCTGGGGTATGGGACACAGTCCCTCGGCCTGTCTCAGCTGGGGAGGGACATTTTTTCAGATCTCCTGAAGAGACAGTGACCTCACCCAGCCTGACCTTTGGGAAGCCTGTGGCCCTATTTCACTCTCTCTAGGGAGGTCCCGGGACCACGAGGGTGGGGTTCTACCAGCCTTGAGCAGGGGCTGCAAGGACAGGCATGAGCCTCCCCTCTGATGGCTGTGACCTTAGGCAAAGTCTAGTACAAGCTTGTCCAACCCACAGCCCATGGGCCACATGCGGCCCAGGACGACTTCAAATGCAGCCCAACACAAATTCATAAACTTTCTTAAAACATGGAGATTTTTTTGCTTTTTTTTTAGCTCATCAGCTGTCGTTAGTATTAGTGTATTTTATGTATGGCCCAGGAAAGCCAAAAGCTTGGACACTGCTGGTCTAGGACCTTCTCATCTGAAAGCTGTGTGTGAGTAGCTGGCTGAAGGCTGCCCTGGAGTGGAAGGAGGTGGCTTGGCTAAGGTGTTGGCTAGGAGCCAGGACTCATATGCTTCCTGTCTGGGTCCCCTGGGGCTTGGCACATGTCTCAGGGTGGCAGTGAGTATCCCATCAGTGGGGTATGTAAGCAGAGTCCCGGCTTTCTTGGGGCGTCCGAGGAGCAGTGACAGGGGCACAAACACTCAGGCAGAGAATTTGGCTCCGTTCAAGTTTTATTGAACCCCTTTCAGCTGCGGGCTCTTCATATGCCCAATGCAGCCTGGAGGTTGCCCTGGTGGCCGCAGCACCCTGCTGCTGCCCCCCGCTGAGCTCTGTGCAGTGGCCCAAGGGAAGGAGGGAGGGTGGGCAAAGGGAGGGGGCTGGAGACAGATCATCAGCCCTCCCCCCACCCTAGGTGGGGCCCTCTCTCTCTCCAGAGCCGGCCCAGAGCCACCAGCCCAGCTGCCTCACAAACCCAAGGCGCTGGAGGCAGCCCTCACAGCCAGTTTGAGCCAGCTACATGGCTGCGGCCGGGGCGTGCCCGTTGGCCACCCGCATGGCTGCCCGGCTCCGAAGGCCATTGCTGGGGCCCGCCCCATTCTTCAGCTGCGCTCTCTCCTGGGCCACCTCTCCTTCGCTCCAGTCTGACTCCTCCACGTCACTGCGAATGTCCTTCTCCATCTGAGGGACAGGGGGTGGGCATGGAGTGGGGGCTTGAGGGGCTGGGCTGGGGCTCCAGGGCGGCACACGTGAGCCTGCCCTCGCCTGCCCTACCTGGCCTTTCTTCGTGAAGCTGTGGATCATGCGGAGGATGAGGCAGGACCAGAAGACGTGTAGCAGCTGCAGCAGTGTCAGGAGTGAGTTGAAGAAGTAGTAGCCGAAGAAAGGGCTCGAGCTGGCAATGGACTCGTAGTACGTGGTGTAGAGGATCCTGCGGCCAGCGGAGGGCTTAGCCAGATGCTCTGGAGCCTCCGATGGCTCCCCACTGCTTCCAGAGTAGCGCCTGTGCTCTCCAGCCAGGCATGTAAGTGCCCCCTCACTTGGCTGTGTTAACTAATGATGCACAAGCTTGCACAACCGTGAACCCCAATGGGGCACTTAGTACCCCAACTGCACACCTTTCCTCCCCACTTCATAGCGGCTCCCTCTGACGTGCAAACATCAGGGGCCCCCTGGACTGGGCCTCTGTCTACACCTGGCCCCCTGGTGACCCCAACCAGTCTCATGGCTGCAGACACTGGGCATTCACACCTTTCCCTGGAACCTCAGGCTGTGTGCCCACTGCCTCCTCCACAATTTTTGGCAGGGGGCAGGGGCATAGGCCTCTTACTGTAGATCTAGCACAGCTAGAGCTGAGCTCCTGACCCTCAAGGAACAGTTCTGAGCTCATTAACATCTCGTGACCCTCCAGTCATCCCCTGAGTCCACCCACTTCTCTCACTTGCACTGGTCCAGGCCATCATTGCTCACCTGGCTTAGAGAGCAGTGGCCTCTGCCCTGGCCCCCCAGCTCCTGGGGAGGTCTCACCCTCTGCAGCCACTAGAGGGCACCTGTGAGCCCCAAATAAGGTTTTCCCTTCTTTGCTCAGACCCCTCCACCTCACTTAGGATAAAAACCCAAGCCCTCCATATCCCAGGAGGTCCTGCAAGACCTGCCCTCGCCTTCCTGCCCTCAACTCCTCCCTCTCTCCTCTTCTCTCCCTCTGTTCCTGCCACAGGGGCCTCCTTGCTGTTCCTCCAACATGCTGGGCATTGCCCAGCCTCAGGGCCTTTGCATGTGCTGCTCCCTGTGCTATGATCAGTAGTATGGTTCTCTCCCTCACCTCCAGTCGTTCTGCATGAACGCTGTCAGTGACACCTTCCCCGACAGCCCTGTCCAATTCCAAGTGCTCACACACTTCCTGTGCCTGGCTTTATTTTCTCCTTAATACAATCACTCCCTCACATGCTCTATTCTACTTGTTGCCTTATTTCATTCCCCTACCTCCCCACCCCCAGCGTCAGCTCTCTGTGAGTAGGGATCTTTATTCTCTGCTGTGAGAGGCTCAGCAAATGCACAGGCACATGGGAGTGAAGGGCGAGCCGATTTCTGTCTCTCTCACTTCTGGTCCTTTGCACATGCTGTGCCCTGGGCTGGGAACAACACCCTGCCTTGTCTCCTCCTGGAAGCCACCCAGCCAACACACCCACTGCTCCCTGGGTCAGGAACTGAGGGTGAGGCCGGCCTGTCTGCCCAGCTATGTCTGCCCAGCTCCCCGCACCCCACTGGAGGGCTGACTCACTGCGTGGGGAAGAGCACAAGGCGAGTGTAGAAGAAGACCAAGGAGAAGATGATAAAGAGAGAGTTGCACACTTGCCGCTGGTGCGCATAGTTGAACATCTTGCAGGCCTGCGGGGCAGTGGGCGGGCAGCAGAGAGAAATGAACTCAGGTGGGTGGTAGGGGTGGGGAACCAAGTGCGTTGGAGCAGGGCCTTATCTCCAAGAGCTGCCTTGAAAGGTACAAAGTGGGTCTGTGTGTGAGAGCAGCTTCATCTGCCTGGGAGAGGAGGGGCCAGGGCCTCACTTCCCAGGAAGACTGGGGGCGGGGCCTCATCTCCAGGGGAACCTGGGAGGGTGGGGGAGGGCCCACCTCCAACAGGTAGTCAGCGGAGTCATGTAGCAGCAACACCAGCGAGCCAATGCGCAGCAGGTTGGCGCTGTAGGAGAAGGTGATGAGGGTGATGGTCACCAGGTGGTGGGCCACCTGCTCCTTGAAATCCTGCGGGAGACGGCAGGTCACAGCCAGGCAAGGCTGGGTGGCCGAGGGCCCCTCCCACAGGGCTGGGAGCAGGCTCTCAGGGGCTTGCTTGGCATCCAGACCCTGCCTGAGGCACCAGGGGCCTCTCCAGGCATGTGGTTGGGCCCCCACTCCCCATGAAGCCGGGTCCAGCTCCTAGCCAGGCTCGTGGCCTGGCCTTACCTTGCGCCTGATGTCCAAGGGCAGTGTGATCAGCAGCGATATGTAGAAGCTCAGCTCGAGGAGGTACCAATAGTACAGGGTGGGCTTAAGGGGCTGTGGCAGGATGGTGGGGCAGGGTTAGCTGAGGGCACAGGCATGGCTCAGGGCCCTGCCCATTGGCCCACACCAGAATCCCTGTGCGCAGAGAAGCTTGGAGCTCCCCATCCCTGGAGGTAATCAAGGGCTCCTGTTCCTAGTTTCCTGACTCCTGGCCCGTCCCTTCCTGTTCCACGGGGGTGGCAGAGACAGATATGGACTTGGAGGGGGACTATGGTGTTATGCCCAGGTTTGGCTCTTCTGCCTGTGGCCACAGGAACTCTATCACCCACTCCTCCCTCCAGCGTCCGGGCACATGCTGCCACTCACCTGGTTTGGGTAGTTGTCCCAGCACATGGCCGGCCTCCACAGCCATGACTCCTGCAGGGGGGGTTGGGGGGAGAGGGGGATGGGGGTACACAGGCATCTGAGGCTGCCTGAAGGTCAGATACCAGACCCCCACCCCGAGCCTGGGGTCTCCTCAGGGCTCTCCTGGCCCATGAGGTGCGCTCTCACTCAGCTCTGCTGTTTCCTGCTTGGTTACATCTCTGCTGTTACTCTAGACCAGGGGCTCGCTCACTGCCAGGTCCCCAGGCCCACGCACAGTAGGGAACATCTGCCGTGACCGTGCCAAGTTCTCTCTCCACACTCTGTGCACATGCCTTCCCCTCTGCCTGCACTGCCCGCCCCCCAGCCAGGCCCAGCACGGAATAGGTGCTTGTGGGGCAGGCCGAGGGCACTCAGGAGCACTCACGTGGTAGAGGGCCGCCAGGCCACCGAAGAAGGAGCACAGATAGAAGACAAACCTCCAGCTGCAGACGAGGAGGGAGCCCATGAGGCAGCTGCTGGCAGCAGCCCCCTGTACCCCGACACTCCCCTGCCCAGTCCTACCCCCAACGGACCTGGCCTCACAGAACTTCTTGGTCAGGCAGGGCCGTTCCTGGTTCCGGCGTCTCTGGAACCAGCGTTGGGTCTGCCGCAGTGTGAGGCCACACTGAGCAGCCAGGACAGCCATCTGAGGCTGGGGGGGGGGGGGGGGATAGGGACCACGGTCACTGAGGTAGCCCCCACTGTTCCAGGACAGGTGAGACTCAGCTCTGCTCCCCCCTCCCCTGTTGCCCCAGACCTCACCTGTGGGGCTGGCTGTCTGTGGAGATAGGGGAGGGGGCCATCGGGGGGGGGGGGCTCCCCAAACAGTCAAGCCTTATGAGAACCCAGCCCTGCTCCCATGACAGGCAGGTGACTGACAGTGACTGGGCTAGGGAATGGGGGCTGCTCCCCACAGAGGTCTTCCTGACACCCCTCTAGAACTGTGAGGTCTCATAGCTACTCCAGGCAGGCAGGTGAGACGTTATCACCCAGCCCTACCTGCAGAGGGGGACTGACAAGGGACGGTGGATCACAAGGCTCTGTTCTGCAGGAGCTGTGCCCCCACCCCAGGGTAGGAAGACCTCTGCCTTCCCCGTCTCCTCTTCAGGACCTAGCCCAGACCCTGCCCACAGGGCGGCTACACCGAGGATGGGAACAGGAGGGTCACATGACTGCAGGAGCCCTGGAATAGTCAGGCTGCCATCTTCTTCAGAGCAGGAGAGAAACCTGCTCTCCAGGAGCTGCTCACGAGGCAGATGGGCTCACTGCTGGGGTCCTGGTGAGGTGTGTGTGGTGGGGGGAGAGGGGCACTGGGGGAGCCCGAGGCTGCTCTGGGCTTTCCTGCTCCCAACAAGTGGGCCACATACCACCCCAGGCCCCAACCACACAGCAGCCGTGCAGGCAGGTGGGGGTGGAGAAGAGCGGCGGGGGCCCTCACCTCCTTGGGTCTCCATCCTTCCCTGAGGAAGTGTTTCTCCAGCGTGGCATTGGGCTTCACTGGCCTCCTGGCCTGATCCCGCACACCCAGCCACCGGCTCAGGGGCAGGCCGACAAGTCTGGGTGAGGGGACACAGCCCATCAGTCAAGTGAGAAAGAACATACATGCTACAGGTGGGGAAACAGGCTGGGATGGCCCAGGTCATATCCTGGGCCCCAGAGAACAGCCTGGCTGCCACATTAGACAGCAAAGGAAAGGCAGCTGGACCAGTTTTCAGGATGGAGGTGTGAAGGTCAACTTGTGGGTACACGATCACCTTCATTCACTCCAATCCCAAACCAGGGACCTGAGTCCCCTCACTGCCTGACTCCTGGTGGCCTGGGCCCTGGTCTGCCCCCACCAGGCTGCAGGCCTCCCACTGGCGGGAGCACATCTCTATCTTCCCCTCTCCCAGCTTCCTCCACTCAAGCTTAAACACATGGGAGGAGCCAGACCCTAGTCAATCAAACACCCCATTGCCCACAAGGGGGCTCCCAAGGCCAGGAGTCCCGAAGGAATCTCATGCATCACCCCCAAATCATCCTTCATTTGGGAAAACCGAGGCACAGAGCAGTCCAGCGAGGACCTCATTCCAGACTCAGTCATGATGGGGGAATTAAGCACATGACATTTATTGACTGCCTATGATCTGTTAAGCGTTATGCACTTAACCCCATTATTGGCCTACTCACTGTGTGACCTCACGCAAGCCACTTGACCTCCCTGTGCCTCTACTTCCTCTTCTGTAAAATGGTAATAATAGCAGTACCTCCTTTGGGGGTGGCACTGAAGGCTAAGTGGGCTAATACATCAACTGCTTAGAGCAGTAGTTGACATAAGAGTAAGCACTCAAAGGGTACCTATTAAATAAATATGTCAAGTAAACATGCCCAGGGTTCCCTGGATCCAGTCCTATGTTCAAGGATCCCAAACCCGGGAAGCTCCCTATGAGTGGGAGAGACAAAGCAAGATGCACAACACTTCCATGGTCAGGACAGGACAGAGGGGGAACCCAATGTGGCCAGGCTGGGGGCTAAGAGCTTGGGGCGGGGGAGGAGGGCGCATGGCAGGCTTTCCTGGAATTCATTCTTAAAGGAACTACAAAGAAGGTGGCAGGGGATGCTGACGAGGGAATAGCTCAGCAGGTTGAGCGTGTGCCTTGTAACCAGGAGGTCCAGGGATCGAGTCCCAGGCCCAGCCCATACAAACCCACAAGCTGAACTGTGGTGCAGCTGGTAACCACCAGGACGGTGGTGAAGGCTCAAGTCTCCCATGTAGGAGGCCCCTAATTTGGTTCCCACCCCGCATGGCCCCATATCCACCTGTGTGGAATAAAACCATGTCACAACTAATGATGCACAACTATGGAGACTGCTCTGGGCCCTCCCCTCTTCTTTCTCTCTCTCTTACCTTTCTCAAAACAATAAAATAAATCTTAAAAAAAAAAGAAAGGAAGGTAGCAGACCCGAATCAGGTGTGAGGAAAGTAGGAGGAAGTGCCTGTGGACAAAGAGAGGTCCTTCACATGCAGGGAAGTTTGGTGTGGGGAACAGAGGGGGCGCTGGCAGAGAAAGGGCTGGCAGGCAGGTCTGGGAGCTGTGACTGCAGCACTGGTCACCTGGGGAAGGGTGGGACTCCCTGGGACAGTGCAGAGGGACCCCAGAGAGGTATCCATCACCAGGAGACAGACTCCCGGGCATAGAGGAAGAAACTCAGTTCTGAGCAGCCATCGGGGTCACCCAAGAGATGACTGACAATCCCCAGGGTTTGGCGACCAGGATGTCACTGAGAATCCAGGCAGGTGGCATATACTCAGGGGTTGGTGCCAAGCTGCAAGAGGCTGGAATGAGTGGAGGGGCCCCAAAGGAGAGGCGGGAGTGACTACGCCCCTTCCTTAGGCTAAAAGTGAGGCAGAGGGAAGGTGTAAGGGGCAATAGGGGGCGACGCAGGCTTGCCTATAGGGGATGGGGAGGGGGGAGTGGGCAGGAGTGTCTTTGCTAACTGACTGGCCTCTGCAGACCTGTCCTTGGTCAGCAGAGCAGGCATGTGTCCTCCAGGTCCCCACCCATTTTCTGAAGATGCCAGCACACCCAGGCCTGAGCTGCAGCCAATGTTCTGATAATTCAGCTGTCAGAGCAGAAGAATGTGACTGGTGGCAGCTGGGGGAAGGACGGAGGGAGGAAAGGCACTTTCGTTCAGAGCCAGGGATCCATTAGGATGGAACCATGCACAAGGCCAGTACAGGGCCAGCAGCGCACACACAAGCCTTGACGGACACTTACCTCTCGAAGGTGAAGCGCATGGCCACAAGGGCCAGCGCCAGGGGCAGGGCAGCCAGCATGTCTTGGGGATGGGCATAGACCAGGCCGTCCCGGTCCTGCAGCTCAGCCCACGAGCTGTTGGGTGGTAGCCAGAACCTGTCCTGCCACAGCCACTCGTTCAGACTGGACCACATCCTGTGGACAGACGGTCCTATTAATGGGGAGCTCAGCATGCAGGGTGGGTGGGACTGGAGAGCTCATCACCCAGCCTCATTCCCCCAGCACCTGGCAACCTGGAGTTTATTACAGCCAGTGTTAAGGACAGACTAGGGCTGTGTGTCGGCAGGCAAATGACTCCACCCCTCTGAACCTCAAGTTCATCTGTAAAACAGGGACAGTAATACCCACCTCTCAGCCCAGCATGTTCAGGCGCACCAAGTGCTTAGCCTGGTGCCTACTACTCCTTAACAACACAGCTCGTGACCATAGTTATTACAGGCACTCCTTGCTTAACGGCCAAGTTCCATTCCTACAAATAGGCTGTTAAATGAATTGGTCAATAAACAAGGAGCTTAAAGACAAATGTTTTTTGGTGTGTGTGTGTCATAGCGCCATAGGATATTTTTCAATAGCTATCATGCGACACCCACTTATAAACAAAATACGTATGGAGTGACTGTGAATGCTTCATGCAGTGAATACTAACAGACTGTGGGAACAAGACAAAGACTGAGAAAGGAGATTCCTGAGACTCACACAGACTGAGAAAGGGGACTCCCCATGCTGAAGAACTGATCCTAAATCCAAGCTGTCATTAAACAGGTAGTCATTAAGTGAGAAGTAGCTACATTATGCACTTTACAGTCAAGAAAAGTAGCCAGAAGTCAAGAGAGTGGCTGAATGCTGTCATGGCCCGACTTCTCAGATGTCCAGGGAGGATACTGTGGGAAGGTGCTTGCATGCAGCCCACAGATGAAGGATTTCAGGAAATCTGCAATTCAGTCCCTGGCCATCCTTCCCAACATGGACTCCCTAAGAGGTATGAGTGTCTCGCTCGCTATTCCAGACCAACCATGAGTGGTGGCTGGGCAAGAGAGCCAAATGCAAGCCTGAGCTTCCTGGATAACACAGCAGGGACCAAGGTGAGCCTACTTTTTGTCCAGAGCTACCCGCCCCCCAACCTGGGGAGCCCAGCTGTCTTGAATAACTCACACAGCTTCTTCCTTTCTCAAGATCTTAAGACAAGTGCCCAGGCCCCCACACCAATCCCCACTTAGAATGTTTGCTCACTCATTTGTTCATCTGACCATCCACCTACCCATACACCCACCCATCTATCCATCTATCTATCCATCCACCTATCTATCCATCCCCCCTCCCATCCATCCATCCATCCTTCTACCCACCCATCCATCCATCTACCCTCCCATCCATCCATCCATCTACCCACCTACCCATACACTTACCAATCTATCCATCCATCTACCCACCCTCCCATCCACCCACCCATGCATCCACCCACAAGATTCTCTCTGATTGACTTGTACATGCCAGCCTAGGCTGGGTGTTGGAGACACTACAAGAAACAAAGTAGACAAATTCCTGTCTCCATGGAGTTCCCAGCCCAGCAGGGAAGACAGCCAATATGCAAATAAACAGATTCCTAAATAAATGAAATAACTTCAATGTGAGGGGGACCTGTTAGAAAATAAATAGGGTGGCATGGTTTTAAATGAGGTGACCAAGGAAGGTCTCTCTAAGGAGAAAACATCTGAGCTGACAAAGAGGTGAAGAGGGCCTGGGTTTATGCAGATATTGGTGGTGGTACAGAAGGGCTTTCCAGAAAAATAAGCAGTATGTGCCAAGGCCCTGAGGCAGGAATGAACTCAAAGAACTAGAAGCGCAGTAAGGAGGCTCATGTGGCTGGAGCAGGGTGAGTGAGGGGGAAAGAGGGAGGAAGTGAGAGCAGAGAGAGAATTAGGCGGGTCACTCAGGGCCTATGGGAAGGAATTTCCTCATTTTATGAGGAAATTTTTCAAACCTGCAGAAAAGTTGAAAGAATTTACAGTGAACGCCTATATGCCCACTGCTAGATTCTACGATTCACAATTTGTTCCATTTGCTTCATCACATACCTGTCCATGCTTCTATCCATCCCTCTATCCACTCATCTGATTTTTTTGGATGCATTTTAAAAGCAGCAGCAGACATCACACGACATGACCCCTAAATACTTCAGCATGTGGGAATGCCAGGGTGGCTCAGTGAGTTGAGAACTCACCTTGCTGCCCGGGGTCCAAAGATCAAATCCTGGCCACGCTGGTGCAGACCCATATGCTGAACAGGGGCATGCTTCCCATGTGGGAGGCCCCCAACCTGGTTCCTGTCCTGCATGGCCCCCACCCACTTGTGCGGAATGAAACTGTCAGAAACTGATGGGGAAGCCGGGATGGCTCAGCAGGTTATGCACTTGCTTTGCAATCCCAGAGACCAAGGATTGAATCCTGGCCCCAGCTTGTGTGGACCCATGTGCTGAACTGGGGTGTGGCCCCTAGTTTAGTTTTCTCCAGGGCAAGCTTCCCATGTGGGAGGCCCCAAGTTCGGCTCCCAGCTCTCAAGGGTGTGCCTCCCATGCAGGAGGCCCCCAGCCTGGCTCCTGCCCTGTGCTGCCCCTGCCCACCTGTGTGGAACAAAACCATGTCAAAAACTGATGACATTCAACTATGGAGACTGCTTTGGGCCCTCCCCTGTCTCTGCCTCTGTCAAAAACAATAAAATAAATCTTAAAAACAAAACAGAACAAAAAAAACTGATGATGTGCAAGTATGGAGAATGCTTCCAGCCCTCCCCCTTCTTTCTCTGTCAAAGACAATAAAATAATTCTTAAAAAAAATTTTTTTCAGCATGCAGATCTTTTTTTTTTTTCTTAATATATATGTTTATTTATTTACTCATTTTGACAGAGAGAGAGAGATACAAAGACAGAGACAGAGAGAGAACTGAACTGGGGGAGCTCCCAGTTCAGCATGTGGTTCTGCACAGGCCGGAGACAGGATTCGATCCTTGGTCCCTGGCGCTACAAAGTGAGTGCTTAACCCACTGAGCCATCCCGGCTTCCTCTCAGCATGCAGATCTTAACGAGGGTTCAATAATTGCTTATGGTTTTCTTTCTTTTTTTTTTTCAAGGTAAATTTTACTAGAGCAAAATGCATCAATCATAAGTGTACAGCTGTTGAGTTTTGCCAAATGCATATACTTGTAATTCAACCTCCTACCACAGATATTCTTGTTTTTCCATAAAGGTCCCAGTCTCCTCCACCATGCAAAGGTCACCTCTGTTCCAATTTTTTTCCCACCTGCACTGGGGGTCTGCAGGTGGATGGGAGGGTCCCTGAGGAGCAGGCTTGGATCTGTTTTAGAACTTCACATAAATGGAACCATAGACTCCATCTTTGTATCTGGCTGCAGTCACTCCGAGACTCACCCATATTGCACATACCAGCAGCATCTTTCCTTTTTAATACGAAATCGTAGGTACCATGTGACTATACCACAATTGGTTATCGTTCACCTGTTGATGGGCATTTGGGACGCTTACAGTTTGGGATAATTATGAGCAAAACTGTTATGAACATTCACGTCCAAGTCTTGTGTGAACTGAAGTTTTCACGTTTCCTGGGTCAGTACCAAGGAATGGAACTGCTAGGTCATAAGGCAGTCCCATGTTTAACTTTATAAGCAACTGCCAAACTGTTTTCGGGATGGCTGTACCACTTCACACTCCCACCCCTGGAGCCTGGGGTTCTGTGGCTCATGGTTTTATTCTAGGCGAGATGGCAAGCCATGCAGGAAGTGGGCTGTGGAAAGCCAGAAGGGGGTGCTGTGGGCTGTCCAGAGGAGGTGGGTAGGCTGGAGACAAGGGGACATTCCAGAGACATTTTGAGGGCAGAGTGCACAAGAATTGAACACCCTCAAGGAGCCAGAAGAAGAGCAGTAGACCCGTACAATTCCATTTACATCAAGTTCAGCACCAGCCAAAACGAATCCACGATGCCTGCACTGGCTTCCTATGGCTGCAAATCCCATGGCTTAAAGCAACGCAGATTTATTGTCCTTTAGTTCTGGGCATCAGGAGTCTGAAATGAATCTTGCTAGGGGAGCATCAATGTCTCTGTGGGGCAGTGATCCTTCTGGAAGGAGTCTAGGGGAGAACATTTCAGTGCCTCTTCCAGCTTTTGAGGCGCCTGCGGTCCTTGGCTCATGTCCCCTTCCTCCATCCTCAAAGCCAGCAGTGTAGCATCTTCTAACCTCTCTCTGACCCTCCTGCCCCCTGCAATTACTTTGGGCCTCCCATGTAATGCAGAGTCATTTCCCACTTCAAGGTCAGTCTGTTAGCAACCTTAATTCCATCTGTAAACTCAAGTCCCCTTTGCTATGCGAGGTAACATATTCCCAGGTCCCAGGATTGGGAAGTGAACATCTTTAAGGGGCATTACTGTGCCTGCCACATTGTCAGCCATCAGGACAGTGGCTGTCTTAGGGACCTGTAGTGACTGGAGGGGCCATGAGCGGCTGCTGAAGACTGGAAGGTTCTGCCTCTTGATCTGGGTGCTATTCTGATGGAGAAAATTCACCAAGTTGTGCATCTATGACGTGGACCCTTTTCTTTATGCAAATTAAAACGTTTGTATTGAAAAAGTCTATGATTCAGATTTTAGTTCTGACGTGGGTTTTCTCCCCACACTAGCAAGCAAATCTGACACTAGCTGGTGGTTTCCTACAATTCAGCTCAATTCCAACACCAGCTACCTGGAGACAAGGTCAAATCTCACAGATTTAAGGGTTCAGTCCCATAAGACTACAGCCCCCCCACCTCAGACAACCACCACCAGGGCTTGACTTGCTATAGCTAGGAGGTTCCCACCAGCCCCTCTTGGGTTCAATGAATTTGCTATCGCAGCTCACGGAACTCAGAGAAACAGGTGACTTACTAGATCACCAGTTTATTATAAAGGATAAACTGAGAACAGCCAGGTGGAAGAGGTGCACAGGGCCACTCAGAGCTCCCATGCCCTCTCTGGTTACCGCCATGTGTTTACCAACCCAGGAGCTCCCTGAACCCTGTCTGTCCTATTGGGTTCTTACAGAGGTTTCGTTACACAGGCACGACTCATTACACCATTGGCTAGTAATTGGTTCACCTCCGGCCCCTCTCCTCCGAGAAAGTTTCAACCCTCTGACACGTGGTTGGATCCCTGGCAACCAGCCCTAGGTGACCAAGAGGCTTTCCAAAAGCACCTCATTAACATAAGAAAAGGCATCGTTGCTGCTCTCAATTCCCACGGTTTTAGGAGCTCTGTGCCAGGACTGGGAACAAAGACCAAATCTGTATTTCTTACTATAAATTCCAATATCACAAGTCAAATACAAAAAAAGGAGGCATTCTTAGGGGCTGAGGAAGTGGGTGAACCAGGATGGGTGAGTGGATTTCAGGGCAGGAGTTGGGCTCAGCGTTGAATGAGACAAGCAGGGGACGCTTGGAGAGGGCAGGAGCTCCTGGACGTGGGGGCAAGGGGTGGGGGAGGGGTAGGGGTGGGCACTGGGCAGGACTCATCAGCATGTGGCTGATGTTTAAATCCAAGGGGATAAGGGAGCAGTCTCAGCCACGTGGGGGATCTAGCATTCAGTCATCAGTGGTAATCAGCCGGGCAGCTGCCACGGGACACGCCAGTGGGGGAGGGGCAATGGAAGGCAGCAGCTTGGCGAAAGGTCACGGATGTATGGCAGTGGCTAGTTTAGACCTGCAGGCTCTGGTAGCCCAGACAGAATAGGCGGATGAACAGGTACATGCGGGGGCTCATGCCAGGGTGGTCGCTCCTCACTAACAGGCAAGGTTGGCTTGATCCTGTGCACCCAATGGAGCATGAGGGCACATGCCCAGCCTGGCCTCTCCCACCTCCTCCACCCACCACAGGGCCTCTCCAGCCTGTTCCTCAGGGCCCCCTGCTATCTATCTGACAGACCACCCCCCACAAGTGCAGATGGAAGTGGGCTCCATGTTCTTTCCCCAGCCAAGGGTGCTCAGATTGGGGTCCACACAATCTGGGTGCTTGCAAGTCACGATGAGCTTCAAGAACAAGGGAAGACTGGTGAACAGTGACATCTCTAATCTCAGGTCTCTGCCCATGTCCCCAGCCTCAAAGCCCACCACCATTCAATGCCTGACACTCTGCTCCCACCACTCTGTACAATTTCACATGCCCCCAGCCTTAAAAATGCTGTCCTCTGACAGGAAGGTCCATCTAATATTTACCACTCCATGCTGGGTACTGAGGACACAAAATGGGGAATGTGGGCATGGTCTGTGCCCTCACAGGGTTTACCCATCTTCCTTGTCTGTCTAGCAAACTCCTCTGCAGCCTTTAAAACCCAGTTCAGTTGTCACTTCCTCCTAGAAGCACCTCCTGATTGCCCCTATCTTGGATCCACTTAAAGCACCACCCCCGGGCAGTGTTTTTAGAGGTGATGAGGGGTGGAGAAGGAACAGTACACAACCAGTCCGGAATCTTGTCCCCTCTGCTGAAGCAGTCCCGGGCCTCTCTGGCCCCCAAGTCATCTTGGAAAAGGCCTTTCCAAACCAGAGCCTTCCAAGGGGCTTCAGGCTGACACACTCTGCCTCGACTGTGGAGGGCTCTGCCCTGGAAGTCCTACCCTCTCTTTCCTATCTGTCTCCCTGCCAACTCCCCTTCACTCTCTTCATACAGAAGAGACACCACAGCTTGGGAAGAGGACAGGGCCTGGAGTCCGGCAGACTGCCCAGAGTCCCAGCTCCTGTGCTCCCAGCCCTGGGCACCTCAATTTCTTCACCTACCTGTTGGGGGGACAGGTGCCTGGCAGGTGGGCTCAGAGGCAGCTGTAACAGGGCATCCATGGTCAGCAAGGCCCACATTTCTCTTCCACCCCTCCACCCCCAGCAGATGCCCTCTTCCTGAGGGACAGGAGGAAACTGGGCCCAGGGTGGCACTTCTCCTCAATCTGCATGTTTTCTCTTGTGGACCCCAGCTGTTCTGCTCATTCCCTATGATACTCGGCCACCCCGGGCCTCAGATGGCCCATCTGAAAAGTGGTTACAGCCTGCCCTCCTGCTCTACCAGGCCGTAGTGGGGGCGCAGGCCCTCCTGCTCTACCAGGCCGTAGTGGGGGCGCAGGCCCTCCTGCTCTACCAGGCCATAGTGGGGGCGCAGACCCTCCTGCTCTACCAGGCTGCGGTGGGGGCACAGGTCAGTCAGTTCACACACACTGCATGCTGGTATCGCAATAGATTTGATTCCTGAGTCACCTATTTACCACTCACGTGACCTCGGGCAGGTGACCTGGTTGCTCCATGCCTCAGTTTCCCTATCTATAAAATGGGAATAACCATAGGCCCTTCCGCACGGGGTGACTGAGATGATGCCTGTGGCAAAGTGGGCTCTAGGTAACTTTTAGTTACTTAGCAGTAGAGAGAGGGGTGGGATGGGGAGCAGTCTGGAAAGGAGGGGTGCTGGCCTGGGCTGGTTCTGGGTGGTTCTTCCCAGAATGTCCCCTAGCTTTGCAGAGGTGCCTTCCCTTAAAGCTGTAGCGAATGAGCTCAGGCTGGGCTCAGTCAGGGCCACAGAAGGGTCACCTGGAGAATCACCGAGTGGGTGGCTGGCCCAGCCTGACCTGCCTAAGCCTTCACCCTGTTGCCACCCCCACCCTGCCCACCCTAGGTCTCCCAGCCCAGCTGCATCTTGAAGCCTCATTGGCCTTATTCCCAGCCCTGCCCCTGCCACCTGGAACTAGACTCTGATAATCCTTCTTAGTGTCTAAATATATCCTGGATTGGGGGAAAGAGAAAGATTAGGGCTTCCTGCTGAAGAGGGGGAGGGGAAGCAGAGGATCCCTGGCCTGCCTCTGAAGTCTGAATGAGCATGCCTGGTCCCTATTACCCGCCTGAAACCCCAAATGCCCCAGCATCACCAGCAGAGCAGTGCTGTGCACCCAAGTTTGTTGTTTCATTTCCAATCTAACTGGAAACGCAGGGCTTGCCTGGGTTGTGAAAAAGGAAATCAATTCAGGCCCCAGATGTCCAGGCCCAGCCCAGGGATGGACAGAGGGACAGTGCACACATGCGCACACACGCACACACACACTCAACCGGCCTCTGCAGCCTGGCTTGCTGCCTGGGGTCACCTGACTCTTGCAGCTGGAGGCCCAGGCTAAAAACACAAGATGTGCTAAGTGGGGACTGTCTGTGGATAACCACAGCTGCTCCAGCACTGGGCCCTGGCTGTGGCCTCCAGATGACCCTGGCTCCTCCACTCTGGGCCTCTGAGCAGGGGCCCTGAGAGGTGTTAATGACCAGAGATACAGCCAGGCCAGGAGACACTACCGTGCAGCTCCCTGAAAAGACCCAAAGAAGGGCCCCAAGTCCAGGGCTCCATCTCGCCCCAATCCTTCCTATTCAGACCCACTCCTGCCCTCCACACTCTGGCCCTGTTGATACACTCTCTTCTCTCCACCAGCTCAATTCACTGCAATGGCTACTTGCTAGTCTTCCAACTCAACAAGCTCATTCCTGCCCCAGGGACTTTGCATGTGCTGTTCCCACCCACAGCCCCATGTCTAGGTTGGTCTCATCAATCACACTTCAGCTCACTGGTCACCTCAGAGGAGCCTTCTCAGACCACTACCAAAGAATCCACAGCATTATTCCAACTTCTCACCACGTTCTGTTCCTTCAGCCCTGTCATCCCAGTTGATCTGTCTTCATACTTACTTGTTTGTCTGCCTCGCCACAAGGCATAAGCATCATGAAGGAATGAATGTAGTTTCCATCACTGCTGTGTCCTCCAACAGGGCCTGGCACAACATGAGGTGCCAACTAAATGCAAAGTGGGTGAATAAGTAGGTAGAACAGACACATTGACAAGGGGGTGGACACAACTTTAGCTCAGGTGATCCAATTTTCTAGGGAAAAAAAAAGCCCCTTTTTTCTAGGCAAGGTCAGCTTGATACCCATAAAGTAGGTCCACTGTCTCCCTGGACGGCAGAAGTCACTGGACACAGGTCAGCCAGCAAGGGAGAGGGTCAGGACTGGAAGCTCCCCAGGAGGGGAGGAGAGGGAAGGGGAGGGAGCTGTTCTGCACCACCAGGGGGGTCAGGGGATGTTGGGGCTGCCTCAGCCTATCAAGGTTTTCCCAGAGAACAAGCTCCCCTCCCCAATCCCTGCAGGATCAGGGGCCTGGGGGAACTGAGCTGGGTCCCCGGGCCACCCCTCCTCACCATAGCCAAACCCACATCCCACTCCCCTGGCTGCACCTTCTCAGACCACTCCGTGGAAATGCCCCTACCCCAGGTTAAACAGCCAGCAGTGGGGCCCCAAAGGCTGGCCCTGGGCTGGGCCTTGGGCTGGATGCTGGGCCTGCCTTCCCGGCCCTTGCTCCCTCCCTCCCATTGCTCCACAGGCAGCAGGTCCTGAGTTCCCAAGAGCTTCCCCAGTGTGCAGCCCCCAGGCCTTTACATCATCAGGAGCCTGTGTCCACAAATGCCAGTCCCTCCTAGCCTTTCAAAACCTGGATCAGATTAAACCCCCACTTAAAAGCCTTTCTCTGTCCTTTCGGCCTCCTTTGAGTCTTTCCTAAGAGCTTGTTCTTAGCCCTGGCTGGCTTCGGGGAGCTTAGAGAGAGTTAGCTGCAGTCCCCCAAAACAGTGAGGACTAGGAAAGACCTCCAGGGCCCCCGCATCACCTAGTGTAGGTGGGTTTTGTTTTTTGGGGGTTCAGAGCATTTTAAAGAACTGAGGGAGGGGAAAGGATCAGGTCTCAGAGTCTGAGGAGGGAATGGGCAGTCCCCAGCCCCAGAGGCAGGCGGGGCTGGGGGCAGCAGGATCTGACTGATAGCTGCACTTGGATGGAGCAGGCAGACAGGTAAGGGTGTGAGGAGAGCTCACATGGACTATTACAATTAAGAACAACAACACATTTATTGCAGTATCACTGACATGTAAGAAATCACACCGTTTAAAGTGTGTGATTCAATGCATTTTGACATATCTGCATAACGAGAAACCATTGCCTCAATCAATGTATTTTATGCAAGAGTTGACTCTTAAACAACACAGGTTTGAACTGCGTGGGTCCACTGTATATGCAGATCTTTTTCATCTTGTAAACAATGTAAACTGACAGCATAGATAATAAATATGTACTGAACTATAAATGCATTTTCTCTTCCTGTGACTTTCTATAAATGTGTTTTCTCTTCCTGTGATTTTCTTAATAACATTTTCATTTCTCCAGCTTACTTTATTGTAGGAATACAGTATATGAGGACTGTCCGGAAAGGATCCAGCTATGTAACTGTTGTTATATTGGCAATGGCTGGAGTTTTTCCAGACAGCCCTCATATAATACATAGAATGCACAAAGTATTTGTTCATAAACTGTTGTGATCAGTAAGGCTTCTGGTCAACAGTAGGCTACTAGTAGTTAAATTTGGGGGAAATCAAAAGTTATAGGCAGATTTTGAAACGCATGTGGTGTCAGCGCCCCTTTCCCACATGGTTCACGAGTCACCTGTATACCTATCACTCTCCAAAGTTTCCTTGTGCTCCTTCAGGGTCTTTTCCTCTCTCATCCTTCCAGTGAAAACTGGAAGCAACTTTGATGTCCAACATTTGGGGATCAGGAATCTCAGAAATCCATTCGATGAAATGTTAAGAGTTTAAAAGGAAGAAGATACATTATGGATGAACCTTCAGGACAATATGCTCAGTAAAACAAGCCAGTCACAAAAAGGCAAATACTATAGGACTTCACTACAGGAGGTCTCTAGAGCAGTCAAAGCCACAGAGACAGGAAGTCGATGGTGGTGCCAGAGGCTGATGATGGGGATGGGGAGTGAGTGTTTAATGGGGACAGAATTTCAGTTTTGCAAGATGAAAAAGTTGTGGAGAGTGGATGCACAACAGTGTGAATATACTTAACAATACTGAACTGTGCACTTAAATATGGTCAAGATGGTAAATTTTGTTATATATCTTTTATAACAATTTAAAAAGTTGGAGGGTGGGGAAAGCCGGGACGGCTCAGCGGGTTGAGCGCTCGCTTTGAGGCCATGAGGACCGAGGATCGAATCCCGGCTCCGGCCCAGGCAGGACCCAC
>PVKE010001572.1:0-65143 GCA_004027555.1 Craseonycteris thonglongyai | reverse complement strand
GCTAAAAGTTGGAGGGTGATACTGGGATAACTCAGCAGGTTGTGTGATTGCCTTGCAACCCCAAGGTCCGGGGATTGTATCCTGGCTGCGGCTCATGCAAACTCACATACTGAAATGTGGTGCAACTGGTAACTGCCGGGATGGCTCTGCAGTGATGGTTCTCACCTCCCAGGTGGGAGGCCCTGAGTTTGGTTCCCGCCCTGTGTGGCCCCACATCCATCTGTGTGGAATGAAACTATGTCACAACTAATGATGTACAACTATGGAGACTGCTCTGGGCCCTCCCCCCTCCTCTCTCTTTCATCTTCTCTCAAACAATTAAATAAATAAATTTTTTTTTTAATTTGAAAAATTACCAAAGGTGGAGGGAAGAAGAGGAAAAACTATGACTACTGACTTGGGAGGATCGCTGAGTTAAAAAAATAAAAGCAAAATGCAAACAGACACGAATGGCCTAATATATAATTTATGAAATAGAAAACCACTAGGAGACTTCTGTTTCTGATAATGGCTGAGTTAGCCGTGTCAGACCAGCCCTCTCAGAGACAACAATAACCTCTGGACCACATATAAATACCAACTACAGCAGGTCCTCGAATACTGTCATTCCGTTACAATGTCGATGAGATTCTGCAGGAACTTAACTCTGTTGATATCAATTTATATCAAGCTTAGGGTGAACTGGTTTTGATATATGTCATTTCACTTAAAGTCACAGAACCTATCAACGATGTTAAGTGAGGACTCACTGAACCTGCAGTTCTGGGGCTTCAGTGTTCAATGTGGTAGCCACTAGCCTAATATGCAGCTATTTACATTTCAGTTAATTAAAATTAAATAAAATTAAAAACTCAGTTCCAGTGTTGCATCTGCAACATTTCTATACCCAGTAGCTGCATGTGGCTTGTGGCTCCCGTCTTGGGCAGTGGAGATAAGAAACACTTTCATCATGCAGAAAGCTCTACCAGGTAGTGCTGCTCAAGAGTGACCACAAATACACTGAAGTTGGACGTGAGTCTATACCTGGAATAAGGGAACAGCATGGGATGAGTTTCCTACCTTTTATTGTTATTCACTGGGAATAGAAACTGTCTTGAAAAATGAGAAGACAGAGCTCAGAGAGACCACAACAGCTCAACACAATGGATGGAACACGTAGGAAAGGAGAGAGGCAAAAAAAGAAGCTGCAAGTTCTATACTAAAACTCCGTGGGAACCCTTGAACCATGCCTATACAGGGACTCCAGCCAGCCCAGGTAAGGCGAAAAGAAAGAGGGGCTTCCCCTGCTACCCACCACAGGGGAAGGAGACTTTGAGCTTGAGTCCAGATGGATTAACTGCCTGATAAAAATTTAAAAAGAAAAAAATAAAATAAAACAATGCTCTTCCGAGGAATATAACATAATCCTGAGTCTCTGCAATGTATCTTTCACAATGTCCAGAATAGAATCCTCAATTACCTGACATATGAAGAAACAAAAAAGAGTCATGACTGATACTCAGGAAAGAGGAAGCTCAATGGGGACAGAGCCGGAGGCAGCCCGGACACTAGATGAGCCGAAAGGGGCTTGGAAGCAGCGATTCTAAATATATTCAAGGACATGAAGAGAAATGACCTCCTCACAAGTGAGCAGGTAAGACACCTCACCAGAAAAGCAGAAACTATATAAATAAACTAAATGGAAATTCTAAAACTGAAAAGTACAATATTTGAAACTAAAAAGTTGTGTTTGGCTTTTGCCTTCTCCCACTCATGCCGTCCTCCATCCCCAGAACGTGCGTTCTTTCACATGCGGCTTCTTGGCCAAGATCCCTCCCTGCACCCAGTCTTTGGGGACTAGAGTCTGGGAGTCATCCCAGGTCTCTCCACACACCCTGGGATGCTCAGCTACTCACCACGTCCTGCAATTGTACCCACCTCCCCGGTCACTGCTGAGCAAGTCCATTCTCTGCTCAATCCCCACTGCTGTGTCTCAGTCACTGTGGCCTCTGACCCCGTCTCCCTCCCTCAGCGTTCACCCCATCCTTCTACTGCACACATCAGACTCTCAGCTTTAAATCCCACGCCTGGCACTATGCACCCTGGCATACATACCTCCAGGCCTTTGAACGTACCTTCAACCCCACAGCCACTGCCAGGAATGCCCTCCCTCTCTGCCTGCCAAGCCCTGTCCGGTTCTTCGCAACTCTGTTCTCCAGACACTTCCTCCAGGGAGCCTGCCAGGTGCCCCGGGGTCCAGGGTCTTTCCCCTGGACTTTCCCTCTCCCTTTCTCAGAAATTCGGGGGCAACTTTCATCTCCTCCCCAGTAGCCTGGTGATGGGGCCTGACTTCTCCGTGTTCCCAGCACCTGATAAGACAGGTTCCCAGAAGCTGTCCACCAAAGGAACGACTGAAAGAAAGGCTAAGCGGAGACCCGGTTCAGGCTGCAGGCACCCGGGGCTCAGAAAACAACTTTGCTTCACCTTCAATCCTTCCCCCTTCAGTCCCATCCCTGTCCCACCCTTGCGAGTTGTATCTACCAGTCTCCTTCAAAGGATTGACTTTATTTTTTTCAGTATGTTCGTTTATTTTTAGATTTCCCTCCATCCCCTAAAGAGAAAGCCAGCTTTGGTGTCACTTGCAGACAGTGGCCATAAAACAATAAAAACAAGATGACATTCAGTCCTGGGCCAGTCCTGACGCCGGCTAGGCTGCCAGCCCAGACCTGAGCCCGCCCTGTGTAAGGCGAGGTTGGCAAGTGCCTGTCATCTGGGCCTGAAAGACACTTCGGCAGCAAAGGGCACTTAGGGCCTCAATGTCCCCAGAAGAGGGGGTGGTTCTATGAACTCTCCTGGCAGGTGGGCTGCCCCTGGGACTTCACCCACAGGAAAGTGCCATCCTAAGAGGTCACCTGAGAGGTGATGGGGGCAGGACGGGTACATAGGCGGGGAGCACAGTGGGCAGGATGTCTTCAAGGGGCTGGGGTAGAGTATGTTGGGGGAGGCAGGCCCTATGTGGGAACTACATGCTTGGGCAGGAATTTGGGGATAAGAACCCTCTTGGGCAAATTCTAGGAGTGGGGCATCTGAGAAGAGGTGGGCAACAGTGGGGACAGGGCAGGGCCCTGGAGCCCCAGCACCCTCCTGGCAGGGCCTGTGCTCCCGACTTGAACATGTGGCCTTGCAGACCTGTCTGGGTTGACATAGCGGCAAACTGTGAACCTCAGAGTGCACAGGCCTGTCAGCTCGGCTTGCACAGGGCCTCAGGCTAGCAGCACCTGCTGTGAAACTGAGTGCACCTCCTAGCGCCTTCCCTGGTATCAGGGGGAGCCATGTGGGGCACTGGGTGGGATGCAGTGGTGCAGAGAAGGGGGCCCGCAGCTGGACGAGGCTGTCCATGGGTCCTTTCGTGGCTGGAGGCGCTGCCTCTCAGATGGCGGTTGAAGGCAATTTCTTTTTCTTTTTCTTTTTTAATTGTTTTTGACAGAGAGAGAGAGAGATACAGAGACAAAGAGAGAACTGAACTGGGGGCACGCCCCAGTTCAGCACATGGATCCGCACGGGCCGGGGCCGGGATTCGATCCTGGGTCCCTGGCACTGCAAAGTGAGCGCTCAACCCACCGAGCCATCCCAGCTTCCCCAGAGGGCAGTTTCTTCTCTCCTGTGTGCATAGATGGAGGGTGGTGGCTGGAAGAGAGGGAGGCAGGGAGGCTGTCCTAACCACCCATCCCTCTCTCAGCTACCCTACAGCAGCTAATCCAAGCCATCCCAGCTGGAAAACCCCAAAGGGTCTCCCCACCCTCCAGGCCCCATATCCCTCATGAGAGAGGCCTCAGTCATCTGGCTCCGCCCACAGCCCCGCCCACCACCACCACCCTGCTGACCTGAGGCCACCCAGACTCCTAGGTTCCCAGCCTGGGAGCTGTGGCTGGATTCCCAGGGCCTGTTTAAATCTCAGAAACATCACTCTAATTCAACACCTGGTTGCCTGGCCTTTGCCTAGGCTGTTCCCTCTACCAGAGTCACTATTCCCCTTACCCTTCAAGTAAGCAGCTTGTTTGTGCCTGCATCCAGGGAGCCTTGGAGGACCCCCAGGCTGGGTCAAGAGGCCCCGGGTCTTCCATTTGGTTACTGTGCCTTGTCACTGCCCACAGACAGGTCTGTCTCCCCAATGAAAGGGGGGCTGTGGGAAGGCAGTAAACACATCCCATTCCTGTCCACTCTGGCCTCAGCAAAATGCAAACCTAACTGCTAATAGTTACAAAGGGCGATGTTACTGTTTCCTATTAATAGAGAGGTCCCTCTTTGTTTCTTAGTAAAGAACTATTCTGAATGAAAGCCAGTGGCTACAAATATCCACACATGGTTTCTAAATATTCTAGGACCAATCTCTTGGCAACATTTGAGCAATAATGCTCTATGCAAATAACTCAGGTACTTTATGGATTTCTGAAGGTCCTGAGGCATAACTTTTATACCTATTTTCCAAAGTTTCCATTGGCTGTGCTCAGGAGTCCTGGATGAATATTGTCCAAGGTTGAAGCAGGCTGAAGCAGGTGAACAGTTACAGCCCTTTGGCTCAGCCCTGTCTCAATGCAGAAGTCACTGCAAGCATCTGTTTCTTTGCATCAACTCAAGCACCAAGACCCTTGCTGTACCTCTGGAGAATGTTCTGGAAACCCTTAACCCTCAAAGCCAGCTTCAAACCTTGGAACAATAACTCAGGCCTATAAGAAAGAGATCTTGCTCCCTGTGCTATTTAGACAGGCTTAGATTGAATGAACACATCCTATTTCATCGATCTCAATATTTCTGTGGAGTCATGTGAATTTTGTTGTGTAATAAAGGTGACAGTTTCAAAATTCAGACTCACTACTTTAGCCACAAGAAGAGCTACGTTAAGGATGCATGGGCAGTGGGCAACCTGACACCTGCTCCGAGAACCGCAACCCCAAGGGGCTTCCTGCCTCTCAGGACAGGAGAAAACATGACAGTAGAGCAGCAATTGGGCTTTATCATCAGAGATTTGCCATTTGAAAAACGGTACTGCTACCCCACATCCTAAAGGACCATGGCATTTGTCCTGGGAAATGGTCTTTGAAAAGTTTTTTTGTGTCCAAAAGCAAAAGATTCAAAATCAGGAGGCTCCAATCACGCTTAGCACATTTCTGGAAAATTCTAGGAATATATGGGAAAGTGCTACGTGTTTTGTCTCAGGGTCTGACTTGCCAGGCCCCCAAGGAGGTACTGCAGGTGCCCAGTGCCAGGTGTTTCTGTCGTTCACATTGTACTGTGGGAAAACTACAGCACAGAGTAGGAAGTGGAGAGGTGGGATTCGAACCTAAGCTCACCTGTCTCCAGAGCCTTCCACCCTATGGGATGCTGTCACCATTTCACAAACACTTACTGGCTGCCTACTATGTGCCATGTGGTGGGCCACACACTGGGGTCCCAGCGGGGAACGGACTGCTCCAACTGTGGCCCCACAGTGCCTGCCAGGACCACTGTCACAGCTGAGCCAGGACCTCGGGAGCTGCCTTTAGGTGCACTCACCCCCAATTTGGAGGGTGACTGGGGGTGGGGACAGTCTTGATAATGGTGTCCTGGCTCAGCAGAACCTCCAGTGAGGTTCCAGTGTCCAAGAGACCAAAGCCTGTGAAGCTGGAGGGGTTTGGGTCAGTAGGGGTGTGTGTGGAGGGTGACCAGGCCCAGATGACCAGGCCCTTGTCCACATGGGTTGTGGGAGCAAGGAGGGGGGAGCCTCTTCATCTACAAAGGCAGTGACAGTGGGCTGATGGCAGGGCCATCCTCAAAACACACCCACCTAGGTTTCTGCAGCTTGTCCTAAAGGCCCAGCCAGGCCCCTGTCTAACATCCCTATGTTCCCCAGGGCTTCTGTCACCTGAGAACATCCTACCTTAACACCCACCTCTGCACCCGGTCTGACCTGCCGCCCAGCCACCACTGCCACCTTCAACTCCATGCTGCGTCTGTATCTCCTTTGACTCCAAACCCCACCATTGCCCTCTCCCTGGCTACTTCCCTCCACTCCCTGCAGCTCCTCCAGGGAGTCTCCCAGGTCAGCTGAACCCCACCAAGTGCAGGGGACAGGGTGTGGTCTTCCCTCCTCCTGCTAGCCCCCTCAGCCTTCATGGTTCCAGGACTTTAGAGCAGAATGAACAGGCACACACAGGGGACAAAGTACCAAAGCAACCTCTATGCAAACTGCAAAGTAGTGGGGGCAAAACAGCCTCTCATCCCCTGAGCAAGGACCCTCCCAAGGACCACTACTGTTGGACAGGGGGGCCCTGAAAGCCTGTCTCTTCATCTGCCTCTCTCTCCACTCTCTGCCTCGCTCACTCTGCTCCAGCCACCCCGGCTTCCTTGCTCTATCTCCAGGTCTGGTCCTGCCTCAGGACATTTGCACATGCTGGTCCTGCTACCTGAAGGCTATTCCTCCAGATGTCCACCTGGCTGGATCCTTCTCATTCTTCAGGTCTCATCCTCCTCCCTGCTCTCTCCTCCCAGAACATCAGCTCCATGCGAGGAGGGCGGGGGAGGAAGTTTTGTTTTGTGCACTACTAGTGCCCAGGGCACTTCCTAAGTATATGCTGAATGAATAAATGACAGACAGACAGGGGTGGGAGGCAGGGCCAGGCAGAGGGAGTCCACAGGGCATGGCCGGCAGGGGCTTGATTCTTCCTCAGATCCATAGTAGTGGGAGCCCAGGATGGGGTGGGGAGAGAGCCAAACGTTGTGCTGGCTCAGTGCGAGGAACTACCGTGAGCATCAGGTTAAGGAAGGTATGAAGTCCAGACTGAGGGAGATGAAAGGCCTCCTCTACGCCTCTCTAGTCAGGGCCAGACTGGGTCTGAGGGACTAACTCAAGGGTGGCAATGAAAAGCCCACTCTGAAAGCCTGGGGTGAGGATAGGGGTGGAAAGGGCACTAACTAAAGGAGAAGGACCCCTGCCAAGGGGAGGGAGTATTTAAGCAGGGGATTCAGAGACCTAGCCAAGGATGACCTCTTCCTCCTTTCCGAAGCCCCTGCTTTCTTGGCTTCTGGCTGGACATCCACTCCTGGTTTCCTTCTACCCTCTCTCCACTCCATCCTCTCATTCCCAAGGTTGGGTATGGCTCCCAAGCTCCAGACTTGCTTCTCCAAAGCCTGTTCCACACCTCACATCTGCCTGGATGCACCTCGACTCCACATGGGCCTCTAGGGGCACAGTTTCTGGATGTTAGAAACAGACTGATGACTTGCACCTGAACCGGTGCCCCAATCAATGGCTACTTCATCCCACCCCCTAACTGCAAATCTATCCAGGATCGACTCCTCACACATCCAAGCCTCCGCCTGGTTCAGCCCCATCATGACCTGAAACAGTGAAGTCCATGGGATGGCCTGGCTCCTGCAGTCTCTCCCTTCCACATCTTAGCTCACTGGTCTCCCTACCCATTTAACTCCTAATCATCCTTATTAACAGCCACAGACACTTCCTCCCAGAAGCCTTCCTGGAGCCCTCCCAGGGGCCAAGTCAGGTCGCTGCTGGTTCCCTCCCCCAGGGCATGCGGTTTCACCAGGTGCTTATTACCAGCTGCACACGGGATCACCTCTGAGGTGACGAGTGCTATTATTCTCATTTTGCAGGGAAGACTCCACAGCACGAGGAGGTGAAGTCACCAGCCTGAGGGTAGAGCACGAACTGGCAGGCTCTGTCTGAGACAACCTCCAGAAAGCCGGAAAGGGCACAGCCTGTGGTGCCCAGAGAAGAGCACTGTGCCTCCCACCCCCTTGCCTGCTTTCCTGTGGGTGTCTCAGGGGTAGTGGGAGGTGGGAACAGCGAAACCAGGCCCCCTGCCCCCTGCAACTACAGCCACCCTAGCAGCTTCGGTGCCCAGTGATCACCCGTGCCAGGCACTGGGCCAATCAAACACTTCACATGCCTGACTCATGCAATCTGCAGACAGCCGTGGGTTCAGAGATGGGCGCAGTTATGTGCACTGACTCCCATTTCTCAGAGCTGGAAATGGAGGCTCAGGGGTTGTGAACTCCCACAGGGGCTGGAGCCTCCCCATCTCTCCAGGCAGCAGGAGGCAGCTGCATGACCCAGCCCCTTCCTAGCCATAGCCCTCAGCAACACTTCTAGAATACCAACTACTGACCGATTTACAGATGGGCAAACTGAAGTTCAGAAAACATTCCCTGGGGCCAAAAGGAAAGTTCAAGGACCAAGGCTCCTAGCTTACTGGTATTTCCACCACCTCTTCCATCCACTCTCAAGACACCTTCTCTGGGAGTACGTGACCTGGGAGGGCAGGCAAGGAAGGTGCCCCCCCCACCCCCTGCAGCCTGGCTGAGCCACCAGGTGTGCAGAGTGAACGTCCCAGCACTCACCGGCTTATTTATAGCAGCTGCTCTTGGAAGGGACTGAATTGAGGCTGGGACTTGAAAGACAGCCCCATGCTCCAGAATTTCCAGAATTTCTCTATCGTGTCCCATGCACCAGATCCAGGCCGCCCCAGTGGGGCCAGCAGGCCATCAGCCTCCTGGGACCTTGCCTAGGTTCCCACATCAGGTGGCCTCCCACAGGTTTTGCAAGTCAGACTCAGCCACAACAACCCCAACCCCAGGAATGTTTCTTCCTCAGTTTCCCTGTCCCAGCCAGGTAAAGAAGGCCCTTCCACACTCCCAGCTGCTCAGGCCAGCAATCTCCTCCATGTACTTTTCTTCTGAGCAGGCAGGGGATACAGATGATGTTCTGCCAAAATGAACCCCCAATTCACCCACTTTCCACCAACCCTGCCAGTGGGCCGAAAGCAGCAGCTCCCTCCCATCTGTTTTGCCTACAGCAGCTCTGGGATCTTCTAAGACACAAGGGGACCATGTCACCACTTTGTTCTAATACTCCTGTGGTCCCCACAGTCTGGACGATGGAATCCACACTCCTGGCCATCCGTCTTGGAGGCCCAGGCCAGCCTGTCCCCACCTGCAATCCCTGCGCTTCAGTCCAGATGGCCTCTTTCTGCTCTGCAAACACACCACGCTGGGCCCTGTCTGGGAATCTTGCTGTTTCCTAGGCCTAAAGAGCCCTCGTCGCCGGTTTGCTTAGGCCCGCAAGATACTCTGAGAAGCCCTCCCTGACAGCTTATCCCATCTCCCCGACGCGCTGTCGTCCCCACCGGTGTTTCTGCTCAGGCGGGTACTAGCCGTCAACGCGGCCGGACTGCGGGCTCCACGGCCGGGGCCTGGCTTCATCCCCGGCCCAGGTACGTCGGTGGCACTCCGTACGGATTCGCTGGCGACGTTCCGACACCCCTGTCGCGCCCCCCGCGTTCACACAGCCGGATTCCCCGCGTCACGGTGCCAGGCTCGCCCCTCGTCCCTCCCACCCATTTCGCAGCCTCCTTCCCGGGGGCGCGGGGCGCCCGGACCCTCGCGGGAGTGGGGCTCTCTCGGGGAGGCGGCCCGGGCCTGGGACCAGATGGGAAGCCCCGGGAGGCGGTCCGGGCGGGGTGGTGGGGGACTGAGCCGCAGCGTCTGGGGGCCGGGTCGGGGCCGCCATGGCTTCGGAGGCGGGGCCGAGGCCGGTCCCGAGGGTGGGATTTCGGGCTGCGTTCGGGGAGCGGGGGTCTCGCTTACCTGGGGGCGCACCGGGGGTGGGCCGCGGGGTGGGGAACTGCGCGCCTGACGGACAACAGAAACGCACGCAGACCTCACGCGGTAGCCGGACTGCGCTCCCGGCACCGCCTCGCTGAGGGGCCCTGGAGGAAGGCTGGGGGGCTGGGGGCGGGGCCTGGGCGGGCGGGCCTGGGCGGGGCCTGGAGGGCGGGCAGGGGCGGGGCCTGGAGGGCGGGGCGGGGCCTGGAGGGCGGGGCGGGGCGGGGCCTGGCGGCGCCCGGCTCCCTCCCGGCAATTGGCCGCTCTCGGGCGCCGCCGGCCCCGCCCACAGCCCTGCTGTCTGCGGGGCCCGCCCCAAGGCGCGCCTGGCCGCTATCCAGCCGCAGATCTCTTGCTTGTGGTCTTTGAATCCAGCTCCGTACGCTGAGCACTGTCTGCCCCCTGCTTCGCCTCTGTACTCTACACGGGCCAGGGGCCCCCCTCCGGCTCCTCTCCTCTGGCCCGGCTCTGACTCGCGCAACTCCGGGGGCGCCCTAATCCGCTGGAGCTCAAGACTAGGCGTTCCGGGGGAGGCCCGGACACTGCCTCAGGCCTCAGAGGTTGACCCCGGTGTCCAGATTCTGGGGCCCTGCCCCAGCTCCTAGGCCATGTCTTCCCAGTTCGTGCTTCGTGGGCAAACGCAGAGCTGGGGGCCCTAGGGACTATTCTGCAGGCTGACGCGTGGAAAGCAGCTGGGCAAAGTCTGCGTTTTGAGTGGGTGCAGGGGTCAGGTGGCAGAGCTGGGGACCTAGGTGGACCTAGGTGGTGGCACAGCCGCGGTGCGGCATAGCAGAGGGTAACGGAGTCCTGGGTCTCTTCTTGGCAGCTGGAACCGAAAGTGCCCCGGCCCCAGTAGCACGCAGGGGCATGCAGCCTGCGGGGGCCAGAAATGGGGAGCAGCCCCCAATCAGGGAGAGGTCATCTCGGTTAACCTGGGACACACCTGTGGACTCTGCATCCGGCTGTCGCCAGTTGAAAGGAAGAGGGTTCCTGAGCCAGCCGCTGGCCAGCCTGGGTGTCTTCTGGGCATGTGGCTACCCCTTTGGACAATAAGCCTCTCCTGAAGTAGATCCTGGGGAAGGGGAAACGGGGGTCCTAGGCAAGTTGCTTCACATCCCTGAGATTTGGTTTCCACACATAGGAACCAGAAGAAGACAGAGACCTCTGTTGCAAGTGTGGAAGAACCTGTCCCTCCAATCCATCTTCCTGGCCTTGCACTTGCTGTCCATCCCCACCCACTTTTCTTTCTCTTCAAATGCTACCTCCTTCTCTCAGGCCGCAGTTCCCTTCCAAGAGCCTCTCTACCTCTGCCTCTGCCCCACTCTCCCCCTGCACTTTTATTCTCTCTCTCCCTCCAGACCTCCATTGCAGGTCTGAAAAGGAAAGCAATAAAGTCACTTGTCTCAGTTGTTGCCACTAGGAACTGTCTTGTGTTACATGCCTTGTACAACACACAGCTATTTGAATGAATAGAACAGGGAGACTCCCCTCCGGAATGGGGGAATCCAGGCCCCAGGGGAAAGTGGCAGATCCCTGGGGAAGTGGAAGGGGTGGGCCAGGGCAGGGCCAGGAAGAAATTTCAGGCGTGAGGTACTGCATCATCAAAAGTGGGGAGGCTGGGGGAAGGGGTCTGCCTAGCAGGAGAGGTGCAAGCTAGACAGTGTGCAGTGGGCTGCTTCTTGGCCTCTGGACGCTCTCCTTCTCAAGCCCCCCCACCCCACCCGCATCCGTGAGCATGGAACACATATCATTCTAAAGCTGTGCAAGAGTTTCCCACGGCAATGAGATTTCTCCTGCCCTGTCTCCCAGGCCCCCAGAGGCTCAATATATTGGTTCAGCTTCTTGAAATACATTTTGTATATAAGTGTGCATCTTTTTTCCCCCTTTTTAAAAACAAAATCTTGTATCTTACACATTCTTCTGCACCTTGTTTTTACACTCACCTCCCTCCCCTCCCCCATCCCCTGCTACCACCATGGATTCCTGTCTCTCTCTCTGATTCCTCTAGGGATCTCTTACAAATGGAATCTGAATTGGAATTATTCTTTTGTGTCTGGCTTATTTCACTCAGCACATTTTCATGGTTTATCCGTGTTATATCACATATCAGAACTTCATTCTTTTTTGGCTGACTACATATTCCTTGGTAAATATGTGTCACATTTTACTTATCATTCATGTGTTGATGTGCATGTGCTCTTCAGTTACTTCCACTTTTTGGCTATTGTGAATCATGCTGCAATGAACATGGGTGTACAACTGTCTCGTTGAGTCTGCTTTCAATTCTTTTGGGTATATTAAAGAACAGAAATTCAACTGAGGAAATTTGAGGTCTAATAGGCTTTTATTTTTAAAGATTTTACTTTATTGTTTGAGAAAAGGTGAGAGAGAGAAGGGGGAGGGCCCAGAGCAGTCTCCATAGTTGTACATCATTAGCTGTGACATGGTTTCATTCCACACGAATGCACGTGGGGCCTCCCACATGGGAGATGAGAACTTTCACGTAGAGCCATCCCAGTAGATACCAGTTGTGCCACGGTTCAGCACACAGGTTAGCACAGGCCAGGGCCAGGAATCGAACCCTGGACCTCACGATTATGAGGCAAACATTTCACCACTGAGCTATCTGGGCACGTCCTCTTTAGCTTTACTGAGCCACTCCTGAGTTGGGCAGCAACCTATCTAGCAAATAAGAGAGGAGCTTGCGGAGCTGAACAGAATGGAAGGCTTTTATAGACAGGAAGGTGAGGCAAGGAAGTCATTTACAAAAGAAGAAAGGATTGTTTCAGGCCTGGTCATCTTTTTGGCTGGAAGGCCAGGGTTTTATCATACAGTGGATAATCAGGAAATTTCAGATTGACAGTTTAAAGGTCATACTTCTGGGAGGGGTTGACGTTGCAATTAAGTCTTGGCTTGCTATTGTAGGGGGCAAAGGACTCCATTCGGGACTTGTTTCTTTTTTAACAGATATACAAGGGCTGTCCAGAAAAAAAACCCAGCCATAAATGCCTCTATTTTTCACATTACGTGGCTGGATACTTTCCAGACGGCCCTGTATACCTGAAAGAGAAAGTGCTAGATCTTTTTTTTAATTTTTTTTTTAATATATATTTTTATTTATTTTTGACAGAGAGAGAGAGAGAGAGAGAACTGAATTGGGGGAGCTCCCAGTTCAGCATATGGTTCTGCACGGGCCAGGGCTGGGATTCGATCCTCAGTCCCCGCCCGGCGCTGCAAAGTGAGCGCTTAACCCACTGAGCCATCCCGGCTTCCCCAGAAGTGCTAGATCTTATGACAAATCTGTTTAACTTTTTGAGGCACCTGAAACCTTGTTTCTTAACTTAATGTTTCTAGGAGCCTTTTGATATCAATATGTAAAGAGGCGTTAAAAACAAAATTTCAACCAAGTAAATTTGGTGATCTAATTGTGTTTATTAAATGATTCATGAATGGGGCAACATCTCATTGAGCAAGCAGATACTCTCAGGGATTGTACCAAATGGAAGGTTTTTATAGGAAGAGGGTGGGGCAAGGGAGCTATTGGCAAAAAGAAAAGATAGGATTATAAGGATCTAAACCAGGACTTTTTTTTTTTTTTTGCGTCCTCTTCCTCTGGGGAAGGGAGAGGCCCCCTTCACAGAGTACCTCCTTGGTGCTGACCAGAAAATTCTGACTTTAATTTCTTAAAAGATTTATTTTATTGTTTGAGAGAAGGAGAAAGAGAGAGAAGTGGGGAGGGCCCAGAGCAGTCTCCATAGTTGTACATCATTAATTGTGACATAGTTTCATTCCACACAGATGGATGTGGGGCTGTGTGGGGCAGGAACCGAAGCCAAGCCTCCAGCATGGGAGGCGAGAACCTTGCCTGAGCCATCACAGTGGTTTTACCAGCTGCACCACGGTTCAGTATATGGGTTGTGCAGGCCTTGGCTGGGAATCAAACCCAAACCTCATGAACACAAGGCAAATGCTTAACCGCTGAGCTATCCTGGCATCCCTAGACTTCCTTGGTTAAGATTATGTTTCTGGTTGAAATTTCAATTAAGTTTGGTATTAAATCTAGGTTTGGTACCATGGACTTTAAGCGTGAGTGATGCCATTTTGGGACTGTAGTTTTCTCTTTAACACGGATCTCTTGTTTTGTTTTGTTTTTTTAAAGGAGGAGTGAGGGGCTTTTGTGTGTGTGTGGTGGGGGGGGGGAGGGTGTTGTAGCTTTAGAAATATACTTCACATGCCATTCAACTTCCCAATTTACAGTGCTCAAGTCAAAGGTTTTTAATATATAGTCATCAAGTTGGGCAGCTATCACCACCTTGTTCTTTTTCAAGGAACCAGTCCCCTATTGATGGACAGGAAGGTTGTTTTTATCTAAGTAAAGGTGTAATGAATAACCTGTACACAGGGCATGTCTAACCAGTGTGAGTAGATCTGCATAAATTCCTAGAAGTAGAATTGTTAGCCAAGATAGAATTGATAGCTATAGCCACAGCATTCTTCACCCTCCACAATAGCAACACTATCAAACATCCACAACCTGAAAGATTTAAAATGAGATAGTTCTAATTTGCATCTTTATTATTTTAGGTGAAGCTGAGCACTTTCTCACTCTTTAAAACAAGGTGGATCTCTGTTCTTTTCCAGCAAAGAAATTTTTTTTAGTTGTCAAATTTTTAAAAATTTATTTATAATAGCTATTTTTTTTTTTAATTATGGTAAAATACACATGGAAGCTCTTTCAATATTAAGGGAATTACTTCTTATTTTCTGAAAAGGAGTTGCAATTTCCCCCTAATTTATTACATTTTTACTTCATTTATAATGTTTTTGTATTTATATGAACTTGGACTTATTCACCTTTTTCTTTTGTGGCTTCTATGTTCAATTTATTTTTCTTAGAAAGGCCTTACCTACTCTCAAATTATTGTTTTTAAAAGGTTCCCATGTATTTTCCCCCTAATACCTTTCTGATTTTATTTTGTACATGTAAAACTTTGATTCACCTGCCCAACACCGCACTGAATATTCAATAGTTTTTTACCTAAAAAAAAGGCATGACCCCCATGCCCCACCCTCCCTGTTCAACCAATCTCCATCGAGTGACTTTGTTTTTGTTTCCCCAGATGAAAAAATTTCTCAAATGGAAACATTTTGCCTCTTTCTAGTTTCTGGTTGCTGCCAGCCAGCCTTGGCTCACAGACCCCTCACTCCAATTTCTGGGCCCGTCCTCACATGACCATCTTCTGTTTCTGTGTGTCTGTTTCCCGGTGTCCAAATTTCTCTTATAAGGTCACCAGTCATTCGATGTACAGCCCATTCTACTCCAGGATGACCCCATCTTACCTTGATTATTTCTGTGAAGACCCTACTGTAAGTCCTCACTTAATGTTGGTCATATCTGTGACTAAGCAAAATAATGTATAACAAAACTAAATTTACCGTAGGCTAATTGATAGAAACAGGAGTTAAGTTCCTTCTGGGTGGTGAGCACATAATGCGATGCATAGACAATGTAATGTAGAGTTGTACACCTGGAAACTATGTAATTGTTATCAACCAATGTCACCCCAATAAATTTAACAATAAAGATATATAAAAAAAAGAAAGTTAAATACCTTTGGCATCTCATCAATGTTATAATGAAATGATTGATACAATGTTATTTGAGGACCTGCTGTATTTCCAAATAAGGTGACATTCCCAGACACTGGGGATCAGGACTTCAACATATCATTTTGGGGAACACGATTTAATCCACAATACCCTTCGAGCATTTTTTGTTTTGTTTTCTTTATGTGTATACATCTGTTTTTTGCCCAAATTACTCTTTGGTATCAGAATCCTTTAGTTTCTTATTTTTATTTACTTATTTTATTTTATTTTATTTTATTGTTTTGAGAGAAGGAGAGAGAAAGAGAGAAGCAGGGAGGGCCCAGAGCAGTCTCCATAGCTGTACATCATTCGTTGTGACGTAGTTTCATTCCAGACTGGTGGATGTGAGGCCACGTGGAGCAGGAACTGAACTGGGGGCCTCCTACATGGGAGGCAAGTTGCACAGCAGTTTAGCACATGGGTTTTCATGGGCCGGGGACAGGATTTGATCCCTGCACCTTGTGGTTACAAGGCAGGTGCTCAACTGAGCTATTCCGGCATCCCTGGTGTCAGAACCCTTTTGGAATGTTACATGTGAATCAATAAATACAAATTTGTGGGGACAAAAATGTCTCTTCCAAAAAAACCCCAATGAATTTCTTTTTTTGTTTTGGGAATTAGCCTGAAATTTCAATTATAGCCCCCATCTTGTTCACTATAAAGTAGAATGAATTCTTCTTCATAATTTGGACACTCTGTTTTTGTCCAAATTATGAAAACTGGCCCTTACAACTGGCCCTTTCATTTCCTCCTCTGGGGTTTCGTGCCTGTGTTAATTAGGGGGGGGGGGCGCTTTTCTCTGAGACCAGTGAGCCAAAGGTAATGAGGAGGCCTCTTTGTAATTCCAGGTCAGTGTGGTGGCTGAGTGATGGTGCTGTGTGAGTGGGGACAGGGTGTTCAGGATGTGGGGGGCGGGGGTGACCTTCCCAAGGACAGAACATCCCTCAGCTAAAGGAGTGGGTGGGCAGGGACGGAGGGGAGGGGGAGAGGGGGCTTCATAGAAACAAAAAGCCCAGAGTGACTTGAGGGGACAGCCTGAAGGAGACTGTCCACTCAGGCCTGTGGATCTGGGATCAGACTTCATGGAACCACAATCAGGTTTTATAGGAGAGCATGGTGCTCTGATTTGCAAGCTGAAGGGTCAGGGGAACACGGCATGATAGGTGCCTCGAGAAACCAGAGTCAGGGGCCTGACGTCCATGGGGTGGGGCTTGGAGGTTGGTGGGACCAGGGGGAAGAGAGGGAGGGAGGTCTCATGGGCAGGCTGGACTGTGTGCCTAGCGCCATGTGCCTCTCCGGCTGGGCGACTAAGTGGGCAGATTCAGAGGGAAGGCACTGGGTTGGATGGGAGAGGTCCCGATGTCCATGGGAAGCCCCGTGGGTCTGTCTACGCTGGAGATGCCCTGCACCTGGGTCACAGCCTCCATAGGTGAGGGCAGGAGGAAGGGGGATGGGGAGAGGCTGGGCCTAATGGCAAACTGGCTGGTGCTTGTCCCCTCTCCCCCTCGGGCCAGCTGCACCCTCAGCATCCAGGCAGGGAAGGCTATTGAGCAGCTTTGCTGGACGGATGGAGCTGAAGGATAGTAGTTGAAGGATCAATTCAGACCTTGAACTTGGCCTCCAGACCATCCTGGGGCCGGAGCTGCGTGGGTACAGAGAGGAGTGGGCAGGGGAAAACAGCATTTATTGACCATTTACCACACACAGGGTATTAGCCTCACCTCTTGCCTATTAAAAATATCAAGAGGTGCAAACTGTCAAGAGGCACTTATGTGCCAGACACTATTTTAAATGAACTCATCTGATCCCTCAACAGCCCTGTGAGGTGGGTGCTCTTATCATTCTTTTATAGGTGAGGAAGTGGAGGCACAGAGAGGTAAGGGCACAGGCCCAAGGTCACACAGCCGGTGAGCAGTGAGTTGGGAGTGGAACCCTCAGTGATGTGTTTCTGCTCTGCTGGCAGTGGGTCCATGGAGGGCAGACAGACAGAGCCTGCTGTTTGTGCAAAGCTCTGGGCCCTGAATCTAATCTAGGACTGATCTAATCCCACCTCCTTGGAATCTCTTTCCCTGCCACTTTCTTTTTTGTGATCGCTGTAGGCAGAGGGGTTGGACATGGGAAGATGCAGGCAGGGGCTGCTGGGAAAGCAGAGGAGGGGCAGTGTCCAGCTCAAGACCTTTGAGGTCTCTGCCTGTCCTCCCCCACCGGGAGAGGCCTGTGCTTCCTCAGTTCTTTCCATCACAGGAATACCCGGGGGGTGGCTCAGAGGGTGGGGGGTTTCCTGGAGGAAAGGACCCTGGGGTGAGCCAGTAAGCATTTGCATATTACTCAGTGCCTTCTCTTGTATTTTGCAAAACAGAGAGACAGACAGACAGACAGACAGAGAGACTGACTTAGAGTTGACTAAAAGAAAATCGGCTACAGTCCCAAAGCCTCCTGCTCCCCAGACCCGAGCAGGGGCTGAAGGAAGGTGGGAGGGTAAGGCTTCTGGAGCAGGGACATTGGAGCTGAGCCCCAGTGAGCAAGCCTCTGTCAGGGAAATCAGGCAAAGAGGGCAGCAGGTGCAAAGTCCTGGAAGTTTGAAGTGGTGTGTTCTGGGCTGAAAGTTAATTTAAAGGTTCAAGGAACACAGAAAAAGTAGAGATGGGACTGCAAAAGAAGCAGGGTTGGCACCAAGAAACTTCTTAAACTTGGATCTACCTGTAATCCTGAGGGCAATAGGGAGTCATGGGAGGTTTTAGAGCAGGGGGGGACCACGGTCTTATTTGTGTGCCCTAAAGATCTCCTGGCTGCTGTCTGGGGGATGGGCTGGGGAGAGGGCAGTGGTAGGGGTTGTAATTGCTCAGTGATTAGGCCTGAATAGGGTGGAGGGGTGGAGGGAAAGGGGAGGGTTTTTATGCAAATGTAGCTCACAGACGGAAAAAATGCACAAGTCACAAAGTTTTCACATGAACATGCTTATACAGCCAGCACCCAGATCAAGGACAGACCATCATCAGCCCCTAGAAGGCCCCACTGTGCCTCTTTCCTGTCTTTTCCACCGAGGGTAAGCCCTGACTTGACTTTGAACAGCATACAGTCACTTTGCCTGTCATCTGGAATTTGTGCAAATGGAAGCAGACAGCATGTTCTCTTTTGTGTTTGGCTTCTTTTGCACAGCATTAGGTTGAGGAGTTTCACCCAAATTGTTCTAACAGTGGTCGGCAAACAGGCTTGCTGCGGCTCGCGAGCGGCAGTTTGCCGACCAATCTAGGCCATGTTTGTTGTCACTATTGTATAGCAGGATCTTTCAATCACCATTGACATTTGGGGCTCAATAGTTCTTTGTGTGTCCCACACACTTTAGGATGTTGAGCAGCATCCCTGGCTTCACCCAGGAGATGATGGTAGCACACCCCCCCCCAACTGCGACAACCACAAGTGTCTCTAGACCTTGCCAACTGTCCCCTTAGGGGTAAAAATCAGCCCTGCTATATAGCATTCTATTTTGTGAAGTCACCACACTTATTGACCCACTCTTTTGTTGGGCATTTAAAGTATTTCCAGTTTGGGGTATTACAAGCAGAGGTGTTACGACCATTCTCATAGGATTTTTGTTGAATGTAAATATGCATTTCCTTTGAGTTTATTCCTGGGAGTCATATTGCAGGTGTTTATTCAGTTTTAGGACACTGTCAAACGGGTTTCCAAAGCAGTGTACACGTTTTCGTGTGGACACGGCTTTCAACTCACTTGGGTAAATGTCAAGGAGCTTGGCTGCTGAAAGAGTAAGTTTAGTTTTTCTATCCCACCCACAGTGAGTCAAGAGTTCTTTTGTTCTGTGTGTGTATGTGTAGACGCATAGTAATAGCTACTTTTATTAGATAGCTTTATTGTATACAAAGTAGTTTTATGTACATTATTTCTTTTTCCATTTTTGACAGAGAAGAATTCTCTTTTTCCAGCTTGATTGAGGTATAATTGATATATAACATTGTATCAGTTTATAGTATTCACTTATATTCTGAAATAGATAACCACTGTAGAGTTAAGCTAACACCTCCATCACCTCACATAATTCTATTTCCTGTTTGTGATGAGAACACTTAAGATTTACTCTCTTAACAACTTCAAGTCCACAATACAGTATTATTAACTATAGTCACCATGCTGTACATTAGATCCCCAGAATTTATCCATATTTTTAAATTTAATATAATTTTTAAATTAAAAATTTAGGTAACATTGGTTAATTACATTATATAAATTTCAGGTGTACAACTTTATAATCTGACATCTGTGCACTCTATTGAGTGTTCACCACCCAAAGTCTAGTCTCTTCCCATCACCATGTATTTGACCTCCTTTACCCTCTTAATCTCTCTCTCCAGGCGATGGATTTTTTTTTAAGGTTTATTTTATTGTTTGAGAGAAGGTGAGAGAGAGAGAGAGAGAGAGAGAGAGAGAGAGAGAGAAAGGAGGAGGGCCCAAGCAGTCTCCATAGTTGTACGTCATTAGCTGTGACATAGTTTCCTTCCACACAGGTGGATGTGAGGCTGCGTGGGGTGAGAACTGAACTGGGGGCCTCCGCATGGGAGGCAAGAACCTTCACTGCCATTCCAGTAGCTACCAGTTGCACCACAGTTCAGCATATGGGCTTGCATGGCCAGGGCCGGGATACAATCCCCGGACCTCAAGGTTGCAAGGCAAGCACTCAACCTGCTGAGCCATCCCGGCATCCCCCCAGCTTTTTTCTTAAAACATTATATGAAAACACTTTCCATATTGTTGAAGAAAAACTTTTCATACTGTTAGAAAAATCTTTCCATATAGTTAAAAACATGTTTAATTACCACATAATCAATTTTATCATATTACTGTACTGTACTTAACTATGCACCTTAGGTTCTGTGCTAACTGAACAGTAAAATAATGCTACCTTGAGTATTATGTGTAGATATTTGCCTGCTTCTCATATTTCTTTAGAATGAATTCTCAGAAGTGGAAAGACTGGCTTGCAGAAGACAAACATTTTATGATTCTTGGCACACAGTGCCAAACGCTCTTCAGAAGCTGCAATTTATGCTGACAGCAATAAGTCAATGCAAGATTCTGTAATTTTACAAAGTCACTAATGAAAACACAAAAAGATGTGTCATTGTTAATTAACAATTAGTATCTTTGAGTATTGGTGAGATTGAATGTCTTCCCCAGATGTACCAGCATTATTGGTTTGCTTATTTCACTTGGATATTTGTGACTTCTCTGTTCATGGTCATTTCCATCTCTTGGTTGCATTATTCATATAAATCGATTCATGTAAGCTATTTAAATTTTAAAGAGAGACAACGGAGTACATTCACTTCTCATTTCTCCCACTGCTCTTGAGCTTAGAAAGAGCTCTGAAATCTCAGTGATTTGAAATCCATTTGCTTTTGTTTCCTTCTAGTTTCTTCTAGTCACATGGAAGTGTATACTTTGACTTTTAGATATTTAACGCTTCAGATCACTATTTATGAGCTATTGCTATGACAAGTTGCTCCAGAATTTAGTTGCTGAAAACTGTAAGATTCTATTGGAACACTCACCCATTTGTTTACAAGTTGCCAATGGCTGCTTTTGCACTGAAACGGCGAGTCGAGTTGTTGTGACAAAAACTGTAAGGTCTGTGACACAAAATATTTACTGTCTAGTCTTCTACAGAAAATATTTGCTAATTTCTGCAAATGATCAAGGCAGAAGCTGCAATGCCACCTGGGAAGTCACGTGCTTTCCTATAGAACTGCATTGGTCACACGGGTCACCCCACCTCTGATTTTTATGGGAGGGGACTTGAATAGCAGGAGGTGAGGATCACAGGGGCCATTGTGCAGGCTGACTGCCACCCCTGAAATTTGTTCACAGGTATTTTTGTAAAGACGCTTGGCAGCCTACATGATATTTATTTTCTTCTTTATTATTAAAAAACATTGATTCTGTCTGGGCCAGCAATATGCTCCATTTAAAACACAAATGTCTGGGGGAGCCGGGATGGCTCAGTGGGTTAAGTGCTCACTTTGCAGCGCCGGGGACGGGGATCACATCCCGGCCCCGGCCCGTGTGGAACCATATGCTGAACTGGGAGCTCCCCCAGCTCAGTTCTCTCTCTGTCTCTGTCTCTGTATCTCTCTCTCTCTCTCTCTCTCTCTCTCTCTCTCTGTGTCAAAAAGTAAAAATAAATAAAAATATATTAAAAAAACAAAACAAAAACAAAACACAAATGTCCCCAGATTTCCTTGTAGCTAGAAGTGGGCACGTGACCCATTTGTGGCTAATGAGATGTAAGTGGACATTGCTGGTAGGGCTTCTGAAAAGCTATTATTTTCCTCATTAGAAGGAACAACTCTGCCAATCCTGCCTTTTTTTTTTTTTTTTAAAGATTTATTTTATTGATTTTTGACAGAGAGAAACAGAGACAGAGAGAGAGACAGAGAGAAGGGGGAGGGCCCAGAGCAGTCTCCATAGTTGACATTAGTGTTCCATATAGTTTCACTCCACAGGCGGGCACAGGGCTGCGCAGGGCATGTGGGTCCACAGGGGCGGGGGCCGGGACTCGATCCTCGGTCCCCGGGGCTTCAAAGCGAGCGCCTAACCCACTGAACCACCCCAGCTTTCCCCATTCCTGCCTTTTTAACACATAATCCTTTCCCTTTCTTGCTGCCTGGAACAACGTTGTGATGACTGGAAGCACAGCAGCCATCTTGAGACTACAAGGATGCAATCTACTTAGCTAAGGATGGTGATGTAAAAAAATAGAATGACCCTAGGTCCCAGCAGGCATCATGAACCTTCTGCACCAGTGCTGGCCTATTTATTTACAGATGTCATGTTCATTAGCAATAGCAGAACTCCTCCCTTCCTGTTTCAGTCACTCTTCAGTATTTTTTGTCATAAATAGCCAAATTCAATCCCTAAATGTTCTAATGTAGTATGAGAAAAGGATATTTTTCTTCTCCCAAGTAGTTAACTGTTTTATCAGCATTTACTGACCCATGATACCTACCACCTTCATTACACAAAAATCACATGAATGCACTTACATACAACTTTTGGGTCCGTGAGTTCCGTTCCAAATCTCATTGCTAAAGCAATATTTTTTAAATTATTCTAACTCGATGATGTGTTTTTATATCTGGTAAGACCCCCTTTCTCCTCTTAATTTGGCTCAGTCATCTTCACCTCTTTTTTTCTTTTCTGTGAACTTGCGAGTTGATTTGTCAGACCCCCACCTCTCTCTCACAATAACTTAAATCAGAGTCTGGTATGTAAGAACAACTTTTTATGTTGTTTGGTTCAGTTCAGCTGTTGCTTTCTAGCCCTGGTTTTATTTTCTAGAGTATTTACGGGGTCCACGTTGGATCACGCTAGAGCTACCCCACCACTGTCCCATTTAATTTACACAGTCCTCGCTGCAAGTAGGTTCTGTGATATCCCCCACTTTACAGGTGAGGTTAAGTTGTTCAGTGTCACAAAGCTAAAAAAGGACTAAAGATGTGATTCAAACTTAATGAACCAACTCTGAGGGCTTTTTTAACACCTGCACAGTTCTGTCTCCTCCTGGGCTTTCAGTAGCTCAGAAAGGCACCTTGAGTCCACTCCAGAATGTCAAATAGCCTCGCCAGTCATGGCACGGGGCCGAACTCCCAGAGGGCGGTGCCCACATACCCCCTGCTTTGTACCTTTCCCACACCTTTGTGTTTCTGGCTTCCCAGAGGGAAACTGAGGCAGAGCGGGCAGTAGCCAACACCCCCCAGACAGCTGTAGAAAGGAATCCAGAATTTTCCTGGGCAGAGAAAAATGTCAGGACCCACCAGGTACACTTGTGTGTGTATGTGTGTGGGTGGGGGGTGGGGGGTGGGCAATTGCCAGGGCTTCACCCCAACAGAGACCCAGGTGGATGATGGCTTCACCCAAGTCCAGAATCCCACTCCCTGTTACCTATAACTAGGCTGACCAGACGAACCCTTTGAAAAGGGACAGAAAAAAACGGTGCTGGCCCGTTTCACACTGGACATATGGCCAGCCTACTGACACCTTGACTTTAGCCCAGACAGTACCATTGTTTTCTGTCTTGTTTAAAATGGGACATCTGGGGGAAGCCAGGATGGCTCAGTGGGTTAAGCGCTCACTTTGCAGTCCCGGGGACAGAGGATTGAATCCTGGCCCCGGTCCGGTCCGTGTGGACCCATATGCTGAACTGGGGAGTTCCCCTAGTTCAGTTCTCACCCGGGTGAGACCCCGGCCCAGTTCCTGCCCTGTGCAGCCCCGCACCCACCTCTGGAATGAAACTATGTGGAAAAACCAATGATGTGCAACTGTGGAGACTGTTCTAGGCCCTCGCCCTTCTCTCTGTCTCTGTATCTCTCTCTCTTTCTCTGTCAAAAACAATAAAAATAAATCTTTAAAATGGGACATCTGGTCAGCCTACCTATAACCACTAACATTTCCATAGTCCCCTCACCTCTCTGTTCCTGTTGTTCTCACACCAACTTTGTCCAAGTCCCTGAACAGGAAGCAGTAGGCTGACCATATTTCCTTGAGACAAAAACAGGATACTGGGATGACAAAAACAGAACGGGCTTATGTAATAGTCCATCTTTGTGACAAAGTAAGACAATAACAAAAGTTTTATTACATGAACATATTGAGCTAACAATTATTCTTCAGTGACAGAACTCATACAAACATTTAGGGAGATGTAGAGGGGGACTGTATTTCACCACGTCATACTATGAATATCTCTCTGATGAAGTCATCTCATGCAGCAAATTTCAGCCTGTCAACACCTTATCATAAAGCTTCTCACACTCCATGACACTATTTTGTTTTACAACTAACGTAGCCTTCATTGTCTCAACACTTCATTTAGATTTTTAGGTTATATGAGACCTAAAACAACAAACCTAGACTCACTGCAATAGAACATGGAAAGGGGAGCAAATGAATAACACTAATTATTGCATATAAAACATTTAAAAAAACCCACTCATCAATAAAATAGTTATAAAATACCACATGAGCAGTAAAAATGTCTGTATGGCACACCACACTGAACACTCTAATGCAGGACTGCAGTGGCCAGACTGCAAAAAAATCATAAACTACACCAAAAAGAAAAGAAAAAGGAATGAACAGCCCGACAACTATCAGAAGCCAGTATATGCTAATGTCCCACTGGAGAGTTCTGCTGTAATAAAAAAATAGCCAACAGCCTATTGAACCAAAATACGAGTCTGAAAAGTCCAAATAAAGCTGAATGTAGGGCAGGAAGAATCTCTATGGGCGGAATGAGGGTAGAAATAGCAGTAAGACTCACAGTCACTGCGTCCCACCCTCCCTGCCTGATGGAAGCAAACAGCCAGGTGAGCCCGTTCACTAGTTCATGTGCGTCGAGACCCTCCTGGTTCCACACGCTGAATGGGGCTCAGTGACCACCTCTTGAATTCCTGGTCACTGCAGACAAGCAAGGGGGTGGTGTCTGATCCTCACTAGCTCAAGAAGCCTGGCCCTCACTGGATTAAGTGGAAGTTCCTCTTTTGTCCCACTAGTAGTTTTACTGCATGCATTGATTAGCATAGAGCCTTCTGATAAATAAACAACCCACATTCAGTTTTTTACAAAAAATGAAAAATGGGACAAACCTGACCTATTAAGACGATGAAATAGTCGGGAAATATGAAAAAAAATGAAACTGTCCTATTTAAAACGGCACAAAGAGTCAGCCCAGGAAGCCATAAATCCAGTCATTTGGTGCATCAGTAGGTATTACTCAAGCAGCCACCGTGCGCAAGGGAGCAGCTGAGGATCCAGCAGTGAGCGGGACTGATAAAGTTCCTCCACCCTGGAGTTGATAGTCTAGAGAGCAGCGACGGCTCTGCAGTCTGAACACCACAGAGGCGAACAGGCTCCCAGACCCCTGGAACCCTTGTCCAACAGCGTGTGGTGGAGGGCTGTCTGTCACGCCCAGCCTCTCTTCAGCTGGCTGAGTCCAGATCATTCCATCACTTCATCCATCAGTGGGGCATCTGGCAGCACCTGGGATCCCCTGAGGATGTGACTGTTGGCAGGTCAGTTGGCTGACTACCTGGCAGGCCCATTTCTATGCCCAGCTGCAGGTCCTCCAAGGGCACAGACCCTGGTCTCACCTGCTTCACAGTCACCTGAACAGCTGACTTATCTTTTAGGCACTGTGCCCAGGGCCCACAATACTTTTAGGGGACCATGAAAATGTTTTGAATTTAATTTCTTTTAAGATCAGAGGGAAAGAGTGAGTAAAAATATAATGAATATGGAATCATGAATCCAGCCTGGATTATATTCATTTTTATACCAAAAAAATGTTCAAAATATAATTATCACTTTTATTTAAATGGAGGGGAGGCCCCTGAAAGCAAAAGTGCCAAAAGGTCCACAAAGACAGCCCTCTCCCCAGGAAAAGCCCAGCACCACCTGTCATCCCCTGACCCTGTGTAGAGATTGGGTCTCATCCTGCTCCTGCTCAAACCCCTCCTGCAGCCCCTAGCACACATTAACAAACTTTAGCCCTTGAGACCAGAGCCAACAAGGCTCCCGTCACCTCCCTGCTACTCGCTCCTTTGCTTTCTCTACTCCAACCCAACTGTCCTCCCTGCTGTTCATTCTCCCTCAGGGCCTTTGCACTTACTCTTCCCAATGCCAGGAACACTGTTTCCTGGGTCTTCTCATAACTAATTCCTTCTCATCCTTCAGGTCTCAGCTTAAATGTCACCTCCTCTAAGAGACTCTCCTGATGGCCCCAACGAAAGCACCCCCGTCAGTCACATCATGTCATTTGCTGGTTTCCATATCACTGGCTGAAATTCTCATTTGCTTAACATTTGTCCTGGTTCCAGTTATCTATTGCTATATAATATAATTCCCCCCAAAACGTATTATCTTTCACAGTTTTGGGGCTAACTGGGCTCAGCTCGGTGCTTTTGCTCAAGATTTCTCAGTGGTCATGGTCAGGCTGGGTCAGGAGTCATTTCCAGGCTACCTGCTCCCCTCACCCCCAGTCTGGCAGGTGACACTGGCTGCCTGCCAAGGGCTCCGCTGGGGCTGTCAGCTTCAACACCTACACGTGGCCTCTCCATGTGGTGTGGGCTTCCTCCCATCATGGCAGCTGGTTCCAAGGGGGAGTGCTCTGAGGAGGAGCCAGGAGGGAGCCTCATGCCGTTTCTGACCTAGCCTTATGGCATCTTGTCACTTCCACCACACCCAGTTGGTTAAGGAGGTGGACACAGAGTCTGCCAGGTCCAGGAGGAGGGAACCTGGACCCCAGCTCGTGTGCAGGGATGTCAAGATCCCACTGGAGAAGAGCACGTGCGATGGGAGACATTGTCATAGCTGTGTTTGCAGAATACAACCTGCTCCATTCCCCCTGGAGTGTCCCTTCCAGAAGGGCAGGGCCCTTGTTCCGGTTGTCCCCTGCTGTGTCCCCAACACCTAGAAGCTGCCTGTCACACAAGAGGTGCTCAGTACACCAGGCACTTCTACAGAAACATTCCAGTGCTGTCCTAAAAACTCCCTTCTTCTGAAAACGCACACTCCAAAAACCACAGGACGTTACTTATATACTTATATGTATCACAATAAGAACAATATTTACATTACAACAGGACATTAATTAGAACTAATGTTATCTCAAATATAATTAAATATGATATTTAATAACAAAAACAAGTGGGGTAAACAGGGTCGCACTTTGTAGCCAGAGCACTAGCAAAACCAGCCGGGATGCTGGGATGGCTGAACAGATTGAGTGCTTGCCTTGCAACCTTGAGGTCTGGAGATTGAGTCCTGGCCCTGCCTGTGCAAACCCATGCGCTGAACTGTGGTGCCACCTCCCATGTGGTAGGCTCCCAGCTTGGTTCCCACCCTGCGAGGTCCCACATCCACCTGTGTGGAATGAAATCATGTTACAACTAATGATGTACAGCTATGGAGACTGCTCTGGATCCCCCTCCCCCTTCTCTCTCTGTCTCTGCCTTTCTCTGTCAAAAACAATAAAATAAGTCTTAAAACAAAACAAAAACCCAGCAGGCGCTCTGGCCACACTCCAACCCCACTGAGCTTCTCCTGGCATCTGGGCCAGTCCCTCTTCTCCAGGCTCAAACCCAGTGTGCTCACCTCTTTAAACACAGTTCAAATACGATCCAGCCTGTGGGTGTTTTCATTCATTCAGTGTATCAAACTAGGGCAAAATATCTTTGCAGCATCTTTTCGCCTAAACTTGAAACTTCCCCAGCCAAGAGAGCAGAAGATATAGAAGTTCTTGAAGACCTAAATCAGCCACAGAACCCAACACAAAACCTTGCCATGGAACCCAGCCATGAAACCCAGCCACAGAATCCAGCCATGAAACTCAGCCACAGAACCCAGTATGATACCCAACAATCAAACCCAACCATGGAACCAGCTTCAGCCATAAAACCCAGCGACAGAATCCAACACAAAACTCAGCCACAGAATTCGCCACAAAACCAAACCATGGAACTCAGCACAGAGCCCAACCACAGAACCCAACCATGGAAACTTGCCCTGGAGGAAAGCATTTTTGTCGCTTTCAGGTTTTTTTTTTAAGTAAGATTACTCATCTACCATTAAGGCTTTCTCTGTCATTATGAAAAAGTGCTAGGAGAAAAACCACATGTGAACCAACCTTCTGGGGTGGCCCAACGCCCACCTTCTCTCCATGAAGTTCAACCAGGTGATTTACAAAAAGGACGCACAAGCGGTGGCAGACCCAGCTGAGCGTATTGGATCTGTCCACAGGGAGTAAATGCTCAGGGCCGGACAACAGAACCTCCTTCCAGCATCTGAGACACAGTCCTACTGTGCAATAATGCGAGAGAGGTGTCGGTGGCTCAGCCCCTTCCCAGCTGGGCACAGGCAGGCCAGTTGCTCCCTTGTTTAGCCTCCTGTACAATTCGGTCCCAAGACTGGCTTTGTGTGTGTGCATGTGACCTGTGCAGCTTCCCAGAGCCCCGCACTCAGAAGAGCCCTGCACTTGCTTTAATGTTCAGTTGCTGGCTATAAATTTCAGGTGTACAACATGTTGATCTGATACATTTATAAATTGCAAAATGATGACATCATAGCATTAGTGACCCCTTCCAGGCCATCATGCAGTTACCATTTTCTACCTTATTATTATTATTATTATTATTATTATTATTATTATTATTTTGACAGAGAGAGACAGACAGACAGAGACAGAGAGAAGCGGGAGGGCCCAGAGCAGTCTCCATAGTTGACATTAGTTTTCCATATAGTTTCACTCCACAGGTGCGCAGGGCAGGAACTGGGCCGGGAGCCTCCCACATAGGCCCCGGCAAGAACTGAACTGGGGACACACCCCATTTCCATCATGTGGGTCCTCATGGACTGGGGCCGGGATTCGATCCTCGGGCTCTGGGGCTACAACGCGAGTGCTTAACCCACTGAGCCATCCCAGCTTCTTCATTTCCTACTTTCTTAGCCACTTTCAAGTATGGCCCACTGTTATCTGCTATAACCACTGTGCTGTACATTCGATCCTCGGTCTAGTCAATCTTCTAACTGGAAGTTTACTCCCTTTGACCAGCCCCCCACCCCCCATGTCCTCCACCTCCCAGTCCCGGTGCTACCATTCTACTCTGTTTTTCTAATTTTATCTTTTTTAGAGTCTACATATATGAGGGGGACCTCCAAAAACCTGAAATTTATTTCTAAAAAATTGTGTATTTATTCTTACATGTTTACACTTCAGTCACCTTCAAAGTACTCTCCGTTTGATGCAATATACTTTTATAGATGATTTTTCTACCGCTCAAAACAATTTTAAAACTTGTCAATTTTGATGCCTGTTAATGCATCTGTTGTTTTTTGTTTCAGCTCTTCCACATCAGCCAAATGTTTCCCTTTGAGGGCTTTTTAAATTCAGAGAAACAAACAAACAAACAAAATAGTCACTTGATAAAAGATTGGATGAATCGGGAGGGTGGGGCATGAGGGTTATGCCATTTTTTGGTCAAAAACTGCTGAACACTCAGGCCAGTGGGGGCAGATATGTTGTCATGTGCACGTTGTTCATGTAAATCACCCATCATGAAATAAGCAAATGTGTTGACAGAGTCTCCAAAAACAATTCACTGAAGCTGAACGCAGCCTCTCACACCACCAGCTGATACACTGATACAGATGGGTTCCAACAACACTCACCTAGTGGGGGAAGCCTGTGCTACAAGAAGACAGTTCTGGGGTTTTTGGGGCGGTCCCTCCCATGAGTGAGATCATAGTGTATTTGTCTTTCGCTGTCTGACTTATTTCACTGAGCATAATGCCTCATCCGGAAAACCTTCATCATTTTACCTTTGAATGTGTGCTTTGTACGTGAAGTCTGGTGAGCATGCACATGAGTGCAGATTTGCCCCATGAGCACAGAATTCCAGTGGAGCCACGTGGTGTGACAGTTCAGTGAGACTCAAGGTGCGTTTTGGTGTTCTGTCTAGGACTGCATAAGACACTGGCAGCCTCTAGGCGTAACACTTTCCATGCAAACCAGAACTTGCTTCTAACTCTGAAAGAAAGCAAGAGTGTTCTAAGAAACAAAGATCAAAGAAACTTCATTATATTTTTTCCATTCACACTACTGGCCCATGTTAGCCAACTACTAACACTGCCATTCACACAGAAGAAGAACAAACAAGAGGGCAGCCCACAATTCCTTTTTCTTTTGGCCCTTTCTTACCCTCCAGCATGTTGGTAGAATGTACCTGAATCAAAAACTGAATATTTTGTGCAGAATTTCTACCATTCTGGTAAGAACAAAACACACGTGCTTGGACTAGCTACAAAATTCTAACTGTCCTTTTGAGGGTTTCACCAGTGAGTTAAAATCTCTTACATTTGCTTTGAAAACTGTTATTGGACAATAGAAAGATGAATGGTAAAATTCACGCTGAGAATTTAACATTAAGTCCTTGTTACAGAGAATGGCATGGGAAATAGAAAATGCTATGTTAGTAGAGAGATGAGAAAAGAAAGGGAGAAGCTTTGTATTTTCTTTTTTTGTTAATGTTAACAAGGAGTCCTGCAAATTATGTAGCTGGCCTTGTATAGAATGTGACCTGTAGTAGGGTTATACTTTTATAGAACATAAAGCACTTGACCCAGAGCTTGGCACAACACAGAGCTTTGGTGAAGATAAGCTGCCACCATTGCCACCACCATCATCACCATTATCACCATCACCATCATCACCATCACCATCAATACCATCATCATCATCATCATCACAATCATCACCATCATCACCATCATCACCATCATCACCATCATCATTATCACCATCACCATCATCACCATCATCACCATCATCACCATCACCATCATCGTCATCACCATCATCACCATCCTTATCATCATCATCTCTCTGTCCACAGCCTTGTGCTCTCACATTTCCATCTCCAGCTCCCTGACTGCATCTTCCTCTCCCCGTTGGTCAGTCCAGTCTCAGGGCCCCCATGCTCCCTTCCTCCCTATCACCTTTGATGGCTCTGCCCATCCCTTCTGGCCATCTCTTGCCTACATGTTGCCATTGGTGACTCCACTCCTGCAGCCATACAGCCAACAATCACATGCCTGATCCAAGGGGCAACATCTGAGTCAGCTGAGCCCCCAGCTCTCTCTCTAATCAGTTTCTCTCTCCTTAGCTCACCCCAATGTTGCCCTCAAATCTCACCCTCTCCCATAGTCCTTCACCATCTCTTCCCCTGAAGACTCAAAGTAAAACCACTTTTCCAAACTGGTACCCCCTCCAGCTGCCCAAAGCCTTCTCCCCTTTTGCAGACAATCTTGTGCTCACTTCCCAGTCAGATGTGACACCCACCCTCCCCCACACCACTGCCAGCTCCCCTGTCTCAGTGGGGATCCCTCAGTGCCTGCAGTCACCCAGCTGCCTGACCTCCTGCGGCATCTGACACTGTTGGCCATCGGCACTATTTGAAATCCTCTTGTCTTAAAACGTACCTGTATTTGTTTTAACCAGGTATGGCAAGACCCGCAGACATGGAAATGACTGTCTAGAAGGAAGATATTTATATGCAAGGTTCCCTGGAGGCAGGAAGTGCACAGAACACCAGGCGCTCGGCCAAGCACCAGGGTTGGTCAGGAGGCAGAAGGAACGAGGGGGAACGGGGGCAAGAGCTTTATTGTGGTTTCCACAGGAAAAGCAAGACAAGGCAGGGCGAGATTAGGATTGGCTGGTTTGGATTATTTCAGTGCACTCTGGGGCATAGGTGCTGGCCCTAGTTGTCTGGTGCTAGGTCCTGGGGTGCTTAGAGCACCAGATTATTGGCCCGATAAAGGAGATGACTGTGGGTGTGAGTTTTGCATTGGCTGGTTTGCATATGAAAGGTCTGCTACCCGAGGGAGCTTCTGTCCTCTCCAGGAATTAGCTAATCCTGGGAGAGGCCCTGTCTACAGAATCAGCAAGGCTTCAGAAAACACAGAACATAAAAAGGAATGATAATACACTCTTTCACCCTGAGACTCCGCTCACTTGCCCCCTATATCTGTGTACCCGTCTCCCAGGGCAGTGCCTTGCTCCCTCCCCCTGGTCCTGAGCCATCTTGTCCATCCCATGTTCTCTGTCTCCTCTTTGTCTCCATCTGTATCCTGGGCTTCTCAAGGAGAACCCATCTCAACATTGTCCACACCCCCAGGTGTGACCTGAGAATCATCCCAGCGGCCAACTTCCCTTCATCCCCTACAGCCGTTGACCATCCTCTCTGGTGGCGTTACCTCCTTGATATTTCTCAACAGCCCCCTCTTTGCACCACACCCAGTGTGGCATGCCTTCATTCATTCCATCAGTCCCTGTTCTGGGGGAGCTCACTGTCCCTGGGGATCCAGCCACTTGACATCTGTTTTCAATTTTGAACCAGCTTTCTCTGCCTGGTGCTTCTGATTCAGCTGACCCGTTCCCAGCTGCCACCAGCAGCCAGAGAGATGACACTGAAACAGACAGGACAGCATTGTTCATCCCCGTTCAAAACCCCGAGCCTCCCCTGCAGCCCTGAAGAGAGTTCACGCGCCTTAGCTGGAGACACACAGTCCTTCGTGGGCTGAACTCACTGGCCTGTGGGATGATTCACTCATTCCTTCCTCATGGTCTTGAGCACCAGGCATGGCCTCTGCTGGTTCAGCACACTCACCACCCCCACCCCCTCACCCCCTGCCTGCCCCCCAGCCTGCACTGCCTCCTCCGTCTGCCTCAGGGTCATGTTCCCTCTTTAAGGTGACCAGATTTTAACATTGGTAAAGCAGGACACCATTGACCAGGGGGGAGGGGGTTCTTGATTAAAAATTTGGTCTATCTCCCGCCGTTCCCTAGCTTGTCGTGCATTCTTTCCAAAAATCGGGACTTTTTTAAAACGCCGCGGGACGCAGGACAAATTGTTAAAAATCAGGACTGTCCCGCCAAAAGCAGGACGTCTGGTCACCCTACTCTACATCCTTTCTGGTATTAGACGGGCAAAGATCAAAGTTTGAGAAGACACCAGTCATTGAGGTGTGGCCCAGGCCTGGGAACTGCCTCAGAGGAGGCCAAAGCTATCGAGCTGTGAAATGTGCGTGCCCTTTGGCTCTGCCATCCCGTTCTTGGGGTATGTATCCTGCCAATGAACTTGCACACACAAGGAAATTCATGTGAGGCGATTCTGGGCTGCCTTGTTTATGGTAGCAAAGCCTACATGTCTGTCCGTCGCAGGCCAGTTGATAAAAACTGTGGCCCCTCCAGGAAATGTATGGCTGGCACGTGGAAGGAGGCTGGTCAGGATGTGCTCATAGAAGCAGCTTACAGGCACCACACTGTGGTGAGCTTTCTCCTTTACATGTATTGAAACCCTCATCACATTTAGATCTAGGAGCTAGGTGCTGTAATTCTCCCCATTTTAGGATGAGGAAGGAAACTGAGTTGGCATGAAAAGGTTAAGTAACTCGCCTGCAGTCACAGAAAGAAGGGACAGAGACCAGGGTTGAACCAGAGCAGTCCAGGGTGCTAATCTCCAAGACAGGACACCTGTGTTGGCGGTTTGGAAAGCTGTCCAAATGAGCATCCTTCATTTCTAGAGCAAGAAATGGTTTTGTAAATGTTAACGTTGGGGGAAGCTGAATTCAGGAGGTCTCAGTACCATCTCTGCAACTTTTCTGTAGACCTGAAAGCATTCCAAAATAAAAACTTTGTTAAAAAGAAAAAGTTCTCCAAGAGATACTTACACACTTATGTTCACAGCATCATTATCTACAACTGCCAAAGGTGGAAACAACAAAGTGTCCATCGGCAGATAATGGGTAAACATAATGTGGGCCATCCAGACAATGGGATATTAGTCAGCCTTGAGAAGGAAGGACATTCTGACACCTGCTACAACATGGATGAACCCTGAGGACATGATGCTCAGTGAAAAACCAGACACAAAAGGACAGACATTGGGTGATTCCACTCACATGAGATCCCTAGAGGAGTCAGACCCATAGTGACAGGAGGTAGATGGTGGAGGTCAGGGGCAGGGGGAAGGGAAGGGGACAGTTTTAGTTTGGGAAGATTAGAAAGTTCTGGAATGGATGGTGGAGGTGGTTGCACAACAATGTGAATGTACTTAATTCCACCGAGCTGTGCACTTAAAAAACACCCATCTTCATGCCCTGGTGCTAGCTCTGTCCCTGGAAGCGTCAGTCAATATTTGCAAATGATATTATGTCCCATCAGTACTTTTGGCTGAGGCTGACTTCCAAGGTACTTGGGTTCATGCCAGTTGGCTGGCCCCCAGATCCCAGAGGCTCTCCTATCTCTGGGCACAGATTCTCCATGACAGAGAAGTTTCAGTGTCTGGCCAGTTGCAAACAGAGCATAGGAATGAAGAAAGCAGGCTGCCTTTCCCAAAAGGGGCTGTAAGGTCAGGGAGCAGAGCGGGGCCAGGGCTCAGGCTGGGCAGGGAGAAGTTTAGTGTGCGCGAGTCCCCCTCTCATCCTCACCTTCTTCTCCTCTCTGCAGGGCAGATGAAAGAGCATTTCACCAGGAAGCCATCCCTGAAGCCCTGAAAAGGCACGGGTGAACAGGTAGGCATGGCAGGGGCTGGGGTGTGGGACCACACAGAGGTCCCCGAGACCAAAGAAAGGTATCAGCTTTGCAGGCCCACAAGTGGACCTTACCAGGGGCTGCAGAAATTCAAAGAGTAATTAGTTGTTGGTGATCATGACTACGTTACAGGGGACCCTTGAACAACACGGTTTAAACTGTATGGATCCACGTATATGAAGAGTTTTAAAAGACTTATTTTTATTGTTTTTGACAGAGATTGAGACAGAAAGACAGAGGAGGAGGTCCCAGAGCAGTCTCCATAGTTGTGTGTTAGTTTTCAATATAGTTTCACTCCATAGGTGGGTGCAGGGCTATGCAGGGCAGGAACCAGGTCGGGGGCCTCCCACACAGGAAGCACACCCAGGGTGGAAGTCAAACCAGGGGTCTCCCACATAGGAGGCTTGCCCCAGAGAAAACTGAACTGGAAGCACACCCCAGCTCAGCATATGGATCCACACGGGAGGGAACCGGGACTCAATCCTTGGACCCCAGGGCTGTAAGATGAGTGTTCAACCCACTGAGTCATCCTGGCTTCCCCATGCGGGGTTTTTACAATAAATATATTGGAAATTTTTTTTGAGATTTGTGACATGCATTTTCTTTTCTCTAGCTTACTTTACTGTAAGAAAACAGTACACAAAATATGGGTTCATTTACTGTTTATGTTAGCCACAAGGTTTCCAGTCCAAAGTAGGCCATTAGTAGGTAAGTTTTTAGGGAGTCTGAAATTATATGCGGGGGAGGGGGGAGGGCAGGCATGCCAGGATAGCTCAAGGGTTGAGCACTTGCCTCACAATTTCGAGGTCCTGGGTTTCATCCCTGGCCCTGGCCCTGGCCCATGCAACCCCATATGCTGAACTGTGCTGCAACTGGTTATAGACTAGATGGCTCAGTGGTGAAGGTTCTTGCCTCCCATATGGGAGGTCCCCTGGTTCAGTTCCCACCCTGCGTGGCCTCACATCCACCTATATGGAATGAAACCAGTCACAACTAGTGATGTTCAGCTGTTGGGACTGCTCTGGGCCCTCCCCCTTCTCTCTCGCTCTCTCTCTGTCACACACACAATAAAAAAGAAGTTATATACAGATTTTCAACAGCAAGGGTGTCAGTGGCCCTAGCCCCTGTTGCTCAAGGGTCAGCTGTAGTTACAGTACATTAAACTCCCAAAGGGGCAGGGTGCCTTTGTGTAAAATGCAAGAGGCAGGAGCACTCAGGAACCACAGGCGTGGGCTGCGGGGCACAGGACATGGTCCAAATCCCAGCTCTACCAGCCGGGCAGACTCAGTTGTGTTATATTCAACCTCTCTGAACCTCTAAGTTTGCTCTTGTGGAAAGCGGGGGAGGGGTGACAGCAGGCATGGCAGGCTGTGTAGGGCTGTGGGGGGCACAGGGTAATACACGTGAAGAAGAAAGGCAGTACCTGGACAGAAGCACTTTCTGACTCTTAACTATTAGTTCATGATTATTATTGTTGTATGATGTCCCACACTTAAATGTGACCTCGAATCCATCTGGGGACACCAGAAGGCAGGAGTTATTATTATTTCTATTTTCCAGATGGGAGATTAAGACACAGAGACAATGGGGGAAATAAAAAGACTCAGAGACATTGAACCTGAGAGCCTAGAGTGAGGGGTGGGCGGGCATTTCATCCCGCCTGCCCACCTCCCAGGCTCAGGAGCCGGCTCTGCACCCTGACCAAAGCCCCAGGCCTGGCGGGGAAACCAGGCATGTGTTCTGTGAGCAGCTCAAGAAGGGCAGCGTCCATCGGAGCAGGTTCCAGGCCATGCCTGGGGCCCCTCATTCCAGCCAGAGTTCTTTGCTCTTTCTCTGGGTTCCAGGGTGGTGGTGGTTCCTTGGGTCCCTAACCCCAGTAGGCCACATTCCAATCCCTCCTTCCTTCGTTTGGAGCCACAGACAGGCGTCTCCAGCGCCTGGGCTGTGCCCAAGGCCGGTTTGGCCGCTGAACGTGATTTTTCATTAATTTATCTCCCCAAGATGGTATTTGACTTCGTGTGACCCAGGGCGGGGGTGTCAGGTGCCGAAGCCCGACTTTGCCCATTTGGGGATGGACATTTCTGGAAGGCAACTAACAACAGGTATCCAAAAGTTTAATAAATGACCTTTGACCCAGAAATTTTACTTTTAGGATTTAAGACCATAATTCAAGACTTAATCAAAGTTTCAGCAATAATTGCATACATATTATATACATATAATATTTTATATAGAATATAGAATAAATGTATATTATATAACCATAATAGAGTTCTATATACTATATGCATGTAATATAGTTATATAGCTATATATAATATATGTATACATATAGTTATATACAAAGGTATCCAGAAAAAAATCTAGCCATTGTCAATATAACAAGAATGGTTATGTGGCTGGATAATTTCCAGACAGCTCTAGTATATGATAATTAGAAGAAATCAGAAGCAACCTAAATGTCCAATAATAGAATATTGGTTAAGTATGTAATGCTATAGTCACATAATGAAATACTATGTGGTTATACAAAAAAAAAGATGAGATAGGTCTACATTTATTGACATGGAAAAATGTCCCCTATCATGAAACAAAAACAGGTGGTTAGAAAAAGGACCAATTATAGATAAGGCTAGTCAATGAGAGATGAGAACTATGGGAGAAAAAATTTAAGGGACATAGATGATAAATCTAGGTATTCCACTAGAGAAGGTCCTAGAAGGAACTAGAATAGGCAAGCTCCAAGGGGCATGAGTTGTCTGATTTGCTCAGTGCTATATTGCCGGTATCTAAAATGGAACTTGTTATTTAGTAAATGCTCAATAAATAGCTGTTATCCAGAAGCTGGGATGACTCAGTGGGTTGAGGGCTTGCCTTGCAGCCCTGGGATCCTAGGATCCAGTCCCGGCCCAGCCCTTGCAGACCCATATGCTGAACTGAGGCTTGGCCCCAGTTCTGTTCTCGGCAGGATGAGCTTCCCATGTGGAAGGCCCCCAGTTCAGCCCTCCAGCTCATGGAGGCATGCCTCCCATGCGGGATGTCCCCAGGCGATTCCTGCCCTGTCACCCCACGCCCACCTGTGGAATGAAACTGTAGAAAACAAGTGATGTGCGACTATGAAGACTACTCTGGGCCCTCCCCCTTCTCTCTGTCTCCATAATAAATAAATAAATAAATAAATAAATCTTTAAACACTGGAAACTCTGGAAGAAAAAAGATATCACAAAATTTTGAAGTCAATAATTCAGATGATTAAGAGCATGTACAAATTGAGAAAAAGACAAAGGGGAAAAGGGAACAAAAATGTGAATAAGCAGTACACAGGAAAGTAAATCCAAGTCACCAAAACCATAAAAAAGATGTTTAAATAGGCTAGGGGTGGTCAGAAAAAATTGGTAATACTCATTGCTGGTGAGGTTGTGGGGAGAAAGACACTTTTGCATGGTTGTTGGGCTTGTGCTCTCCAACAAGGTTTGAGCACTTCACCCTGGCAACATCTATTTTGGATACAAATCCTTTTTCTGATATGTGTTTTATAAATATTTCATCCAGTCTGTGACTTTCTTTCTTTCTTTCCTTCCTTCCTTCTTTGCTTTCCTTCCTTCCTTCCTCCCTCCCTCCCTCCCTTCCTTCCCTCCTTTCTTCCTTTTTAAAGATTTATTTTATTTTTTTTGAGAGGTGTGAAAGAGAGAGAGAGAGAAGGGGAGGGCCCAGAGCAGTCTCCACAGCTGTACATCATCAGTTGTGATATAGTTTCATTCCACGGATGTGGGGCTGCGTGGGAAATAAACTGAACTAGGGACCTCTCTCAGGGGAGATGAGAACTTTCACCACCACCGTTCAGCTTATGGGTTTTCACTGGCCGGGGTTGGGACTCGATCCTCAGATCCTGAGCCTACAAGGCAAGTGCTCAATCTGTTGAGCCATCCCGGCATCCCCTTTTCATTCTTTCAACAGCATATTTTGCAGAGAAAAAAGTGTTTAATTTTACTAAAGTTCAACATCAGTTTTTTTCTTTCATGGATTATGCTGTTGATATCACATCTAAAAACTCATTACCAAAACTAAGCTCACCTAGATTTTCTGTTTCCTTCTAGAAGCTTTATAGCTTTGCATTTTACATCCATGTTATGATCCTTTTTGTATGTGTGCTAAAATATATGTAACATATAATTCACTTACCATCTTAATCTTTTTTTAAAGAACTATTTTATTGTTTTAACGGAGAGAGACAGAGAGAAGGCTAAGGACCCAAGCAGTCTCTACAATTGTAAGTCATTAGTTTTCGACATAGTTTCATTCCACACAGGTGGGCATGGGGTCACGCAGGGCGGGAACCAGGCAGGGGGCCGCCGCATGGGAAGCTCACCCCAGTTCAGCATATGGGTCCACATGGGCCAGGGCAGGGATTTGATCCTCAGACCAAAAAGGCGAGCACTTAACCCACTGAGCCATCCCAGCATCCCCTTCATCTTTTTTAAGTGTACAGTTCAGAGGCATTCAGTACATTCATGAAGTCATACAACCATCACCATTACCTATCTCCAGAACTTCAAAAAAATTTTTATTTTTAATTATAGTTGACATTATTTCCAGAACTTTTAATCACTCCTACCAGAAGTAGTACCCATTAAACAATAATAACTCTCCATTCCTCTTCCTCCCAGCCTCTGGTAACCTCTATTCTACTTTCTGTCTCTATAAATTTACATGTTCTAGGCACCTTGTTATGATACATTTTGTAAAAGGTATAAGGTCTGTGTCTAAATTTTTTTTTTTTTTGGCATATGAACATCCAATTCTTCCAGCACCATCTGTTAAAAAGACTGTTCTGGGGGGTGGGGGTGGGAGTGGGCACCGGATATATGGTGGTGGAGGGGGAGCTGATTCTAGGAGGTGGGCACATGATGCGATGCATGGGTGATGTGATGTGGACTTGTACATCTGGAAACTGTCTAATTGTTACCAATCAGTGTCACCCCATTGAAGCAAAAAAATAAATAAATAAAGACTGTCCTTTCTCCATTAAATTGCTGGTGCTGGGGAAGCCGGGATGGCTTAGTGGGTTGAGCGTTCACTTTGTAGCGCCGGGGACTGGGGATCGAATCCTGGCCCCGGCCCGTGCGGAACCATATGCTGAACTGGGAGCTCCCCCAGTTCAGTTCTCTCTCTGTCTCTGTCTCTGTATCTCTCTCTCTCTCTCTCTCTCTCTGTCAAAAATAAATAAATAAATAAAAATATATTTTAAATTGCTGGTGCTCCTTTGTAAAGATCAATTGACTATATTAATCTGGGTCGATTTCTAGGCTCTCTATTCTGTTTCATTGATCTATATGTCTATTTTTCTTTTCTCTTTCTGCCAATCCCATGTTTTATTGATTATTATGGATTTGTAGAAAGTCTTGACATTGGGCAGAGTCCCCCAAATTTGTCCTTTTTCAGTATTGCATTGGCTCTTCTAGGTCCTTGACTTTTTGTATAGACTTTAGAATCAATCCATTGATATCTATGACCTGACAAAATTGATGAAAATTAAAAATACATAAGCCCTGGGGATGCAGGGATAGCTCAGCAATTGAGCACTTGTCTTGCAACCATGAAGTCCGGGGTTCGGTTCCCAGCCCTGGCCCGTGCAAACCCATATGCTGAACTGCAACACAACTGGCAACCACCAGAGTAGTTTGGCAGAGAAGGTTCCTACCCCATACGGCCCCACATCCACCTGTGTGGAATGAAACCATGTCACACCTAGTGATGTACAACTATGGAGACTGCTCTGGACCCTCCCTCTGCTCCCTTTCTCTCAAAAACAATTTAAAAATTTTTTTTAATAAAAAGGAAAAAAAAGAACATAAGACCTTCACCCAGCAATCTCATTTCTAGAAATCTTTACGTTAGGAATTAAATCAAAGTTAGGCAGAGAAAGACAAATACCATATGATTTCACTTACATATGGAAGCTATAAAAAATAAATAAATGAACAAACAATACAGAAACAAACTCATAGACACAGAGAACAAACTGATAGTTGTCAGATGGGAGGGGAGTTTGTGGGGATGGGTAGAAAAAATGAAGGGATTAAAAAGTACAAATTGGGGGAGGCTGGGATGGCTCAGTGGGCGGGGTGCTCGCTTTGAGGCCCCGGGGGACCGAGGATCAAGTACTGGCCCTGGCCCATGCCAACCCACATGCTGAGCTGGGGTGTGCCCCCAGTTCGGTTCTTGCCGGGACCTATGTGGGAGGCTCCTGGCCCAGTTCCTGCCCTGCGCAGCCCTGTGCCCACCTGTGGAGTGAAACTATATGGAAAACTAATGTGGACTGTGGAGACTGCTCTGGGCCCTCCCCCTTCTCTCTGTCTCTCTCTGTCTCTGTTTTTCTCTGTCAAAAATCAATAAAATGGATCTTTAAAAAAAAAAAAAGAAGTAAAAATTGCCAGTCATAAAAACAATTAGAGGGGGAAGCTGGGATGGTGCAGTGGGTTGAGAGCTCACTTTGCAGCCCTGGAGACCAAGGATCGAATCCCAGGCCCGGTCCCAGCCCATGTGGACCCACATGCTGAACTGGGGTGTGCCCCAAGTTCAGTTCTTGCTGGGGCCTATGCGGGAGGCTCCCGGCCCAGATCCTGCCCTGTGCAGCCTCATGCACACCTGTGGAGTGAAACTATATGGAAAACTAATGCTGTCAACTATGGAGACTGCTCTGGGCACCTCCCCCTTCTCTCTGTCTCTGTCTGTCTGTCTGTCTCTCTGTCAAAAAACAATAAAATAAATCTTTAAAAAAAACAAACTAACTCACATGGACATGTAGGTGGAAGAAAATAAAACTGGTCAATGTAACAAAATATTTTCTTTTAACATAAAAGAACATTAAGCATTAAAGCTATCTTAAAAACAATAAAGATACATACAATAAAAACCACAGCTAATTTGTGTTAAAAACCTCTTAAATTTACCTTTCTTGAAGACAAACTGAAACTTACTGGTTTGCATTATTTTTAGCAGACTTTAGGATAACGTTAATACCTATTTACATCTGAGGAGTGACAAATATACAATGCTTCTTTTAAACAGAACTTGATGTTGAGCTAAAAGTAAACTAAGTCGGATTTCAGACCCATTAGCAGGCAGGCAGTCATTTCTTACATTGCAGGCAGCTCATAATAGTTGTCATCTATGTATATCAGATCTCTAAGGACATGCTGGAAAAATCTGTGAACACAATCTTCCCATCATATATTCATATGTTCCATTCATATCTTTAGCTTACCCAAATTAGAGGTTTGGGTAAAATGACTAAAGATTTCATGATGAAAATTTTGATATTTTTTTCTGATGTATAAAATATGAATATCTTCACTTCGATATTCTTCATCATGCTTTTCCAAAGGAATTTTTTCAAAGTCAAAGTCTTGTTGAAGAAGCTCAAAATATTTTTTCTCAATTTCTGGATTTCCCCCCATTGTTCCTTGTTCATAACAACATATCATAGAAGTCTCAGATCCACAGAGATCTTTTAAGGTTTTCACCAACAGCTCCAAAGACCCTTCGTAGTAAATGCCGGCGGCCAGCAGCAGTCTGACAGAGAAGGAACGTCTTCTGTTTCTTCCCCTCATTTCAGTACCTTGGCTTGAACAGAACCAGTGACCAGATGTTAGTTCACACTAATATTCATCTTCAGCAAATCTTGTAATTCGCCAAGATCGGTGACTACATCTGCCCCGAGGGTAGCAGCCATGGACCCCACGGCCCGGTGCCAGAGCCCAGCGCCAGCACTGATCGCCGGCTCAGTACATGGGCCCCTTCGCCGAAAACCCGGGCGTTCCCAGAGCTGTAGAAAGGACAGTGGCAGCGTCCCAAACCACGCCGCGGACGCCGCGGGAACCCTGCTGCCGCCCTCGCAGCACCGTGCCATCTCTCTTCTCCAACACTCGCACAGAGTTCCGCAAAGGAACCGCCACAGACTGCGAGGAGCCTCCATTGCACCCGGCAACAGGATGCGTAGCGAAGGGATCTTGTTTTTCTTTTTAGCAGTAGAGGAAATAACACCTATAAACCAAGTGAAACTTGTCAGTAGGAATGTGGTTGAATAAGTCCTGGTTCATCCACACCATGGAAGATTATCAAGCAGTTAAAAGAAATAAGTTATGGGGAAGCCGGGATGGCTAAGGGGGTTAAGCGCTCATTTGCAGCCCCAGGGACTGAGGATCGAATCCTGAGCCCGGCCCGTGTGGACCCATATGCTGAACCGGGGAGTGCTTCCCATGTGGGAGGCCCCCAGCCCAGTTCCTGCCCTGTTCAGCCCCCGCCCACGGGTGTGGAATGAAACCATGTTGGGTATTGATGATGTACAACTCTGGAGACTGCTCCGGGCCCTCCCCCTTCTCTCTGTCTCTGTCAAAAACAATAATAAAATAAATCCTAAAAAAAAAAAAAAAATGGAGTAAATTAGAACCTTAGCAGAGAGCCTAAGCATTTTCCATATTACTTTGAGTAAAAAGACATGCACTCAATATCATTTCCTATTTATGAAACAATGACCCCAGCTGTCTATTTGTGCTTAATTTATTTGTGTCTATGCATTCTTACTCATAGACAAATAACTAGAGAACCTGATAGGAAGCACTAATAGATGGTTACCTTGTAGGATGACTAATCTAAGAGGAAATAAAAGAAAAAGAGGTTAATTTGCTCTTTTACAGCAGTTGAAAATAGTAACTATTCTCTAAGCCAGCACTATAAAATGTGATTCATGTATACAATCTTAACCACTTTACAAAAATGTAAAAAAGAAAGAGATGAAATTTTAATTATTTAGCCCAATGTGCCCAAAATATCGTTTCAATATGTCATTGATATTTTAAGAAGCATTAACGAGGCATATTAAATTATTTTCTTACAAAGTCTTTGGAATTCAGTGTGTAGTTTACACTTACATCTCTGTTCTGACTGGCCACATTTCTGGTGACAATCACCACCTGTAGCCAGTGGCTGCAATCTATCGGAAGACTTGAGTGCCCCCTAGTGACAGGCTCCACAAACTCCACCCTCTTGACAACTTGTCCAATTCAGATTGTGTGTCTGTCTTTCTGCCTAGAATCATCCATGATCCCAACTGACGCCAGGTCACATCCACACTCCAAGGTTTGGCTTCCAAGGCCTGTCTCAATCTGAGTACTGCTCATTCTCCACAGGCAACTTGCATTCCTTCCTTTTGGTCACACTGGACTTGCCCACCATTCATTCATTCACTCACCCACTGATACCATCAATGTTCACAGAGGACCTACAGAATACCCTGGCACATGTGTGTTTTCTGAGAGTCAATGATGCTTGAGCTTCTGGATCCAACTGTTTGTGCTTCACCGACTATCCTGGGGCCTCAGTTTTCATGTCTGATCCTGGGCTTCATGCCTTAGTCATAGGATTATTGGGGGAACTCAATATGACAATGAATGTCAAACACAAGATACATAGTAGGTACCTAATAGATGTTGACTGAACTAATGGCATCCTTAAGGTTCGGAGGGCAAGGCAGAAAGCTACTACAAGTAGAAACCCTGACAGCAGGTGGAAGATGGATGGGACCATAGGCTGGGCAGATATTGGCGACTCAGAGAGATGAGTGCAGATGGCAGGCCTGGGGGTGGGTGCCCAGGCCCTCCCTCCCCCAGCACGACTAATCCATGCCTCGTCCCAATGTTTGCAGAACCCACTTGCACTCACCACCTTGACGGTTCCATGCTGATCTTAAAATATTGATCAGCTCCCCAGACTGCTCAACCTCACCTCTCACTCCTTTCTCTCTTTGGTCCTTGGGCTTCAGCCGCTCAACTTACTGAGAGCCTTTGCACATGCTGTTTCCTCTCAGTAAGATGCTTTTCCCATCCTTTCTCTCAGTTTAACTCCTTATCAGGACAATCTCAGTGCAAGTGTCACCACTGTGGAGAAGCCTCCACTGACCTCCCAGTTTGAGTCAGGCCCTGGGGCACCAGGTACCTCCCTTCCAGGACACTTACCACCATTCAAATGTGAGTTCTGGGGACTTTGCTTTCTTTATTTCTGTGTCTCCCCCTGCCCCCTACCCTTGGCACTTAGAGCTGGGTATACAGTAAGCACTCAATAAATCACCAGACTCATATACTACAAGAGGGCAGGTCTCCAGTCTATTTCTGCTTGCTTCCTTGTCTCCAGTGCCTAGTACACAGTAGGTGATCAATAATGGCTGTTCCAGAAATGGGTAATGACCTCAGGCCTGGATCAGGCACCTGTGTCTTAGGCCATCATGTGGGCACTGAACATTCTGGTCAGCCTGATACTGTCTCACTTGACCAGGAAAATGACCGGAAGAGAGCTTCTCTTTTCCATTCAGATGAGGAAACCGAGGTCAGGAGATTGAGAAGCACAACTCGAACCTCACATCTTGCTCACCCCTCTGGAGCTGATGGTGAGGTTTCTTCTTCATCAGGGACGCCCTTGGTGGTAGGCTAAATAATGCACACATCCCCAGATCTGTCCATGTCCCAATCCCCGGGCCCAGTGACTATGTTGCCTAACACGCAGACATAGTGGCGGGCAGGGTTAAGTTAAGGCTCTGGAGATGATGGGGGTGACTCTGGATTACGGGGGGCCCAGGGTCATCACAAGGTCCACATAAAAGGGAGGCAGGAGGCTGGAGTCAGAGAGATGGAAGAGGCTGCGCCGCTGGCTGTGACGATGGAGAAAGAGGCCATGATCTAAGGGATGTGGGTGGCTTCTAGAAGCTGGAAAAGGTAAGGAACGGCTTTGCCCCTGGAGCTCCAAAGGAACTCGGCTCTGCCAACACCTTGCTGTTCGCCCAGTGAGAGCCATTTCAGACTTCTGACTTTCAGAACTGTAGGATAATGACTGTTGGTTTTAAGCCACCAAGTTTGTGGCCATAAGAAACTCAGACACTCTCCAATGTGACGGGAGGTTTCCAGCAGGTCAGAGGGCAGACGGCATCCGACAGGTATCATGTGACTGTCATCTTGGCATTCAAAGCCATGTGTTCTGGACACAACCAGCCCTGCTGTTCCAACTATCTCCCAGAAGCCAGTGGCCCAGTCTGCCCTCCCCAACGACAGAGGATATTGTCTTCGGAAATGTGACAGAACTGTCAGAAGTACAGGAAATGCATGACTTGTAAAGAGAAATGTCAGCCAGCAGCTACATGTCCTATAGCTGCATGAACATCCAGACTTTTCTCTCCATCAGGAGAGAAAATGAAAACCAAGAACAACGCAATGACCTGTGTGCCATCATGTTTCTGACTGCCCCGCAGTGAGGACTAAGACCCACCCAGCCAGCCCCTCCAGGCTGCAGGGAGGCAGGGAGGGATGCTGCCCACGGACCAGCCTGGGACAAGCCCAGAGGAGAGACTGGGGCCTCCCCATTTAAAAAAATTGTGGTAAAATACATATTACATAAAACTTACCATCTTTACAAAAAATTTACCAAATTCTATTTTTTTAAGATTTATTTTGGGGAAGCTGGGATGGCTCAGTGGGTTAAGTGCACTTTGCACTTTGCAGCCCAGGGGACTAAGGATTGAATCCCGACCCCGGCCCATGTGGACCCATATGCTGAACTGGGGAGTGCCCCCAGTTCAGTTCTCATTGGCGTGAAGACCCCGGCCCAGTTCCTGCCCTGGGCAGCCCCGCCCACCTGTGGAATGAACCTATGTGGAAAAACCAATGATGTGCAACTCTGGAGACTGTTCTGGGCCCTCCCCCTTCTCTCTATCTCTGTCTCTGTATCTCTCTCTTTCTCTCTCTCTCTCTGTCAAAAACAATAAAAATAAAATTAAAAAATATATATATTTATTTTATTGATTTTGACAGAGAGAGACAGAGAGAAGGGGGAGGGCCCACAGCAGTCTCCACAGCTGTACGTCATCAGTTTTCAACAGTTTCATTCCAAACAGGAGGGTGTGGCGCTGCACAGGGCAGGAACCAGGCCAGGTGGGGCCTCTGGTATGGGAGGCATGCCCCTGAGAGCAGGGGGCCTCCGACATGGGAAGCACACTCCAGTTCAGCATATGGGTCTGCATGGCCCGGGCCAGGACTTGATCCTCGGACCCTGGGGCCACAAGTCGAACGCTCAACCTGCTGCACCATTCCAGGTTCCTCAAAATTTACCAAATTCTTAAATTTTTTTCTCCATCTTTATTGAGGAGTAATTGACAAGTATAATTGCGTACATTTAAAGTACACAACATGATTTGATACATATATACATTGTGAAATTACTTAATACTCTTTAATGCACCATTTATTGCCATTAAGTACATTCTTAATTCTGTGCAACTATCGCCACCATCCATATCTAGAACTTTCTCATCTTCCCAAATTGACACTGTCCCCATTAAAGACTAATTCCCCCTCGCCCATCCCCTGGCTCCCACCACCTTCCTGTCTCTGTGACTGACTCCTCTAGGGATCTCCTGTGAGAGGAATCACACAGTGTTTGTTCTTCTGTGTCTGGCTTATTTCACTGAGCATAATGTCCTCAAGGTTCATGCCGGTGTCAGAATGTCCTTCCTTTCTTTTTTTTAAAGATTTATTTTTATTGTTTTTTTGACAGAGTGAGAGATAGAGAGAGAGAGACAGAGAGAAGGGGGAGGGCCCAGAGCAGTCTCCATAGTTGACAGCATTAGTTTTCTATATAGTTTCACTCCACAGGTGGGCATGGGGCTGCGCAGGGCAGGAACTGGGCTGGGAGCCTCCCACATAGGCCCTGGCAAGAACTGAACTGGGGGCACACCCCAGCTCAGCATGTGGGTCCTAATGGGCTGGGCCGGGGATTCAATCCTCAGGCTCTGGGGCTGCAAAGTAAGTGCTCAACCTGCTGAGCCATCCCAGCTCCCCACCCCCCTTTTTTTAAAATTTATTTTTATTGTTTTCTGTCCTTCCTTTCTAAGGCTGAATAATGTTCCATTGTCTGGATGGACCATGTTGTATTTATCGATTCATCTCTTGATGGACACTTGGGTTGCTTACACTTTCTGACTACTGTAAATACTGTTGCTATGAATATTGAGTGTGCAAGTATTTTCTGAGACCCTGATTTCACTTCTTTAGGATGTATACCCAGAATTGGAATTATGACATCATATGGTAGGGGGGAAAATGGATTATATGGTAGGTCTAGGTTTAACTTTTTGAGGAACCACCATGCTTTTTTCCCACAGTGGCTGCACCATTTTACATTCCCACCAGCTGTGTATAAGGGTTCCAATTTCTCCTCCTTCTCACCAACACTAGTTCTCTTCTCCTCCCCTCCCCTCCTCTTCCCCTCCTCTTCTCGTCTCTCTCTTTTCTTTTTCTTTTTCAAGTAATAGCCATCCTAGTGGGTGTGAGACTACATGTCATTGGTGTCACAGCTCTTTGCCTCTCAAAGTGCAGCTGATCCTCTGTTGCCTTCTGATTCCTGTGGGTCACAGATGAGACCACTCTCCTAGGATTTCCTCTTGACCCTCCAACTGATGACCTTCCAATGCGGGAGGTCACCTCTCAGGGTGTATCATGGGGGTAGTCTGAGTGTGGGGAGTCCCTTCCTTCAGAAACACAAGTCTGTCTTCAGCTCAGGAAATGTTTGCCCATCACTGTTGCATGGCTCTGTGTAGGGAAGTCCTCCCCATCAGAGGTCCCTGCCTGTGACTTCCAAGTGTCCTTGAGGAGCAAAATTTCCTCCACCACCCTTCCGGGCCAGCAATTTTGTTGTCAGCAGTGGTCACCCTTCTGAGTGACAGCTTGACTACATGATGGCTAAGACCCCAGATGGCTCTTAACATTCTCCCCAGAGCTCCTCCCTGTCACTCTGGCTTCATAGAAGTCACCTGGGCTTATGTTCTCCTATGGCTGAACCTGTTGGAAACTGTCACTCCATCCAGTCTTCTCTACTCTGTTTTTCACACCTTTGGGAGACAGAGTGATTGGGGGAGGAAGTGACGAGAGTGACTGCATGTTCATAATGATTAAAGCTGAATGAGGGACCTGTGGTGCTTCACCACACTGTCTACATATTCTGTCTACTTTTGTGTATGTTTGACATCATCCATAACAAAAAGATTTCTAAAAACCCTGCATACTATCTAGTGTGAGATGTCACCTGTGTCGAGCTATTTCCTGTAGCTCTGTCTGAAATTGCAAAAGTAGGTGACTAGGTAAATAAATTACAGTCCAGCTCACCAATGGAGTCCTCCATAGACATAAAAAAGATTGGGCAAATTCTCTCCATACTGACACAGAAACAGCGCCAAGACGGCTCAAGAAGCGAAGAGAACAAGAATATCCGGAGCAACACTGTTCTCACAGTCAAGAGCTGGGACCAACTCAGATGTCTGCCAGCTGGTGAGCCAAGACACACACGGTGGTCCTCCCACACTGAGCCATAAACAGGAACGACGTACTGACCCTCCCACCATGCAGATGAACCTTGAACTCATCACGTGTAAAGAAGCCGGATTAAGAGGCCACATGTTGTATGACTCCATTTATATGAAATATCCAGAACAGGCAAATCCATAGAGACAGGAAGTAGGTTTGTGGTTGCCAGGGGCTACGGGAAGCAGGTAATGGGTACAGGGTTTTGCTTTGGGATGATGAAAGCATCTCAGAACTAAATGGAGATGAATACTACACAACACTGTGAAGGTACAAATGCCACTGAGTTGTGTATTTAAAAATGGATAATGTGAGGGATGCCAGGATAGTTCAGCAGGTTGAGTGTTTGCCTTGTAACCGCGAGGTCCAGGGATCGAGTCCTGGCCCTGGCAGTACAAACCCATATGCTGAACTGTGTCACAACTGGTAACCGCTGGGATGGCAGCAAAGGTTCTCATCTCCCATGCTGGAGGCCCCCAGTTCAGTTCCTGCCCCTAGCAGCCCCACATCCACCTGTGTGGAATGAAACCATGTCGCAACTAATGATGTACAACTATGGAGACTGCTCTGGGCCCTCCCCCTTCTCTCTCTCTCTCTCTCTCTCTCTCTCAACTTCTCTCAAAACAATAAATCTTTTTTTTAAAATGGTTAATTTTATGTTATATGAATTTTACCTTAATTTAAAAAACACTCAAAAATAAAATTGAGAGGCACTTAGTTTACAAGCATTAATAGAATGAATTCTTACAAAAAAGAAAGAAAGCAAGGAAAAAACAATGTATAGAGGTGCTTATATCTGTGATTACTGTTAGAGAAAAAAAAAGACTACATATGGATGTAGCAGAGAGACACTGGCTTCCGCTACCTCCGCCTGCCCAGGAGACTGAGATTTGGGGCTTTGTGAATTGGGTTCAGATCTGCTTGTGCTCTTTACTGGCTGTGGGGCCAGGGTGAATGACTTGGAGGCCCTGTGCCTCAGTTTCCCCATCTGTATAATGGGGAAGATAGCAGAGCCTGCCCTGGGGTCTGTTGTGAGGGTCCAAGCTGGCATATAGTGAGCATTCTGCAAATTAGGGGTTGGGGGGAAGAACCTGACAGGGAAGTCCTCAGGGTCCAGCTCCCCTCTCTACCCCTTCCAGCCCAGGCCTGACCCGCTGGGGGGACTTCCGGGGACCTCTAGGACCTTCCACCCTGCAGCGTCCTTTCCAGGCATCTGGCCAAACTCCCCACCCATGTGCTCCCTCCTTCCAGAGCTCAGCTGCTTCCTGTACTCAGACAAAGAGAGTTGTGTCCCCCGGCCACCCAGCCTAGGCCGCCCCGCGCACCCCACACAGCACAGGCGGCAGACACCCCTCCACAGCCCTCTATGCTCAGCCCTGGCCCTGTGCCCCCGGGCACGCTCTGCCCAGCCTGTCTCCATCTCACCCTCAGGGCCGTGATAATGGACATTTGAGACGCCTCTGGCCCAGGACACACACAGTCAAGTCCTGTCTGCAGAAGGGCCCAGAACTATACAGAAAGTCAGAGGAGGGTGGTAGAGAGCAGAGCTGGAATGACTCCGACATTTGTTCACAATGACATTGACAGGGAGACAGTGGTGTGGGGGTACTCAGGGTGATGTGAATGATGTGGCAGGGACAGGTGACAATTAATGGGAACTGGGGGTATTGGATAGACAGTGTGGCAGCAACAGGTGACAATGAGGAGCTAGTGTGGCAGCAACAGGTGACAATGAGGAGCTAGTGTGACAGCAACAGGTGACAATGAGAAGCCAGTGTGACAGCAACAGGTGACAGTGTAATTTTTTAAAATTCCTAGGGATTGGTGTAATGTTGGTAAGGAAGCTGTGATATGACAAAGGACAGTAATAGGACATTGTGTGACATTAGTGGGGGGTGTAATGACAAGAAGTGCTCACTTCCTGCTGTCATTGAGAACTGTGCAGGGACTTCCAAGAGCATCCCTCCGTGTTGCCACACGCTATGGAGTCTTCCACTTGCTTCCAGAGAGCACAGAGGGATAATTCTAGAACAGAATCACTGCCTGACCCACCACCCTTCACCCTTAGCCATCACAGCATCAGTCGTGCATGTCCCTGATACGGGACTGTCCCTCCCCACCTTCTGCACATATGCTCGGCTGCTTCTCAGACACTTGGTATCTGCCCCAGTGCCTGTGGGTGGATGTTGGCTGAGGAACGACCAGGGTGGACCTTGCCAAAGGAGCCTGGGAAGGGGTGACCGAGGTGTCACGGGAAGCCCGCTCATCTGCAATGGCCCCTGGGTCCTCTCATACTGGAATGCCACACTTGTCACTGCTGCTCCAACTTGATCCTGCAGCTCCTTGCCTAGCCCACCCTGCCCACACTCCTTCTGAACCTTCTCAGATTCCGAAACGTCCTTGGCCTGGATGCCCTGAATATTGTACTTGAGAGTTCCCTCTGCCTTGTCCTCCCTGAACCCAGCCCTGGGGCCTTTGCTGCTCCCCAGACCCAGATCTAGAGCTCACAGTGTGGCCTCTGGGGTGACTCCCCTCAGAGGTGGGGGTGCCTCTGCCCACACCTCGGCTTCCGGCTTTCTTCCCTCTCCTCCCCCAAAGCTCCAGCCTCACTCAGGTCCCACACGCCCCATGTGGTCTTTTCTCCAGGCTTTTTCCTACACTCGTCCTTCCTCTTGTTTTTGGATTTTCTTTCTTCAACTGAGCCTTCAAGCCCCCCCATCCTTAGGGGAAGTGCTCCTTTCCTTCCCCACTCCTGGTGTCCTTCTTTCTGGCCCAGGAATGTTCAGAGTTCAGATCTGTCTCCTGGGACCCACATTGGGAGAGTACCTTTCTCATAGGGGTTTTTGGGGATTAAATGAGATAACGTGTACAAAACACTTAGCACCAAGCGTGGCACATAAGCACCCAATAAATACTAGCTCCAACTATCGTTGCTATTTATTTAGTGCATTCCAGAAGTGCTATGATGGAGGCATGATCAGCACTCTGCTGTGGGAATTCAATTGATTAAACTAACAATTTGGAGGCGGGAAAGGGATTTTTACACTTGATCTTAGCCAAAAGGCTGAAAAGTCAAGGTTGGGGGGGGCTTTTGAATTGGGCTTTGCCAGATGCATAGGAGTTTGAGGAGTGGAATAACACGTTCAGGTCCAACAATCAGCTTCTGACAGTTCCCCATGTTTAGGGTCACTGGTGTTGTCTGTTCACAAGGGTGGGAAAGTGGTAGGGAAAGCTAGAATTTTTTGCTTGGGATGTAGACTCCAGAAAGGGAGCTGCAATTTTGAAGTCTGGCCCCTCTGACAGATGGAAAAACTGAGGCTCAGAAAGTCCCTAGACCTTTTAGATTCCTAAACTCTTCATTCTGAGAATCAGATGCAAAAATATGGACCTATTCCCCAGGAAATGTATCTTTGCCCAAAGCTTGCCTACATTTTAAGGAGCCTTTGTATCTTAAATCCAGGTCCCAGAGCCAGGTGAGTTTCCGTAACCCTTGGAATTCTCATAGCCCGAGGGAAGGGGAGGTGGCTTGGGAGGACCTAGAAGGCCCTCCTAGGTGAGTCCTGGGACCTCCCTGCTTGGCTTTCTTCCAGGCCACTGCAAATCGGAGCCCCCCCTTAGGACCATCTCTAACTCAACTTCCCTCCGAAAATGAGGTCCCCGCAGCCCCCCACCCCGCGTCTCAGCCCCCGCCCAGACTCTGCTCCCTCCCATTCTCCAGCCCCTCAAAGTTTCCCCGCTAACCCCAGGCCCTCCCCCAGCTCTTGCCCCTCCCCCAGTTCGGATCCGAATCCCGGGCCCCCGCCCAGGGAGCTTCGAGGTGCAAACGCGCCCTCCCTCAACTCCTCCCGTGCCCAACTCCCCCCGAGTGGTAGCTCTGGGCTGGGAACGCGGCGGGGTGGGCCTCTCGGCTTCTTCGCGTTCCCGCCCCGGGTCCCTGGCGCCGCGGAGCCCCGCGCATCCGCTCGCGGTGCTCGCCGCCACGCGCGCCGGCTCGCAGGTAGGGGAAGCGCGGGCCCCGCGGCGAGCGAGGGACCGGAGAGCGGAGGTGGGGGCGCTCGGGCGGGAGAAGGAGGCTGGGGCGGGGAGGGGGAGGGGATTCCTTTGTTTGTAGCCCGCAGCCCCGGGCCCAACCCCCTCCCCTCGCCGAGCTGGGCACGCGGCAAGGGGACCCGTGTGAGCGGGAGGGGCTCGGGCCAGGCACCGTGGGGGACGCACGCCGTGCCCTGACCCGCAGGTGAGGGCGGAGCCGAGCGTGGTGGCGGCCTCGGGCCTGCGTCTTCGGCCCTGGGGGCTGCAGACCGCGGGCTCCGGGGGCGCGCCCCCTCCACGGTTCCCGGGCTCCGGTTCCCCGCCCGGCCTCGCGCGCCATCCTTGCTCATTCATTCGACCAACTCTAGGGCGCGGTGCGCGGAGCCAGGGATGGGGGCCCGGTCTGGTCAAGCCGGAGACCCCCGAGGCTGGCCTGGGCGGGGAGGGAGGCCGCACGGTCCCTGAGGTTGTTTGGAGAAGGCGTCCTTGAAGTGCAGATCGGCCTGGACAACTTGGAAGCAAGAAGGGGATGCCCCACCCCAGCCGGCGACTCTCCTCTGTCTCCCCGCCAAAGTTAACAAGGCTCTCCTTCCTTCTCCGAGGGACCACCTGGTTGGGGTTCTTGTGTCATCCCAAGGCTCAGAGAGGGGCATCCACTGGCTCAAACGCACACAGCATAGGCCTTACTCATTCCTCTCCTCCCTAGTCTGAAAGTGAGACGTGAAAGGGCCCGCTTGATCAGTCTTCTAAGTATTCAGGTCCCACCCTCCAAACCTTTGCCTGGTCGTTTCCCCTCCTCCTGCACGAGTGGCCTTGCCCCCATCTCCCTCCTGTCCTTCCAGGTCCAGGAGAGAGCCAACCACCTCCCCCGGGGTGGGGGCGGGGTGCTCCTGATCTCCTTTCTTCTGCCTGGGCTTCAGCCCTTTACTGTGTAATGGCCTTAGTTTGCTCAACTGTGAAATGGGCACAAAAGCCGAGCCTTCCCTGTCTGCTAGAGGGGGCTGCGCTACATGGGAAGTTCCCACATTTGCCTGTTGCCCCTGCCCAGAAGGTCCAGCTGCCTCCCATAGACTTACCAAAACTTTCCTCCCCCTTCTACTGTCCCAGCCAGAATTCTGGGTATCTCCTCAATGCCTCCTGCCTCCCTTAAATGGTTGATTCCTCCTCCTCATCTTTGGGATCCTTTCCTCTGCTCCTCTCATCTGGATGCCTGCCCAGCTTCCTCTCCTGCACCCTTCCTCTGGGGCCCCCGCAGCCCTTTAACACCCCAACACCCTTGTCTGCCCTTGTTCCTCCCACTTAAAGCCCTTGAAGGGCTCTCCATTGCCCTTGACCTATAAGTGGAAGCTCCCTTTCACAGCTGTGCACACATGCAGCACTGGCCCGCGGGCCCCACCCCTCCACGCATTGTTCCCTGCCCTTCTGGCCTTTGTTCTCACCGCCTCCACTCTCACTGCACACTCCCTGCCCCTCCTCTTGGCTAACTCTACCTCTGAGCCGTCGCTCCTCCAAGAAGCCTCCCCTGACTGTTCACCTGCTTCTGGGTCAGGGTTGGATGCCCCCCCCCTCCCCCCAGGGTTTGCATCCCCAGGCAGCTGTCCCACTGCTCCTGGTTCTCAGGGTGCCCCTGGGGCCAAGAGCTCCTGCTGGGGTTGACTCTGCTTTCTATCTGCAGCCTCCGACACATCATGGTTCTGGAGGGTCTGTGCTTGGCAAGGAGAGGGGCTGTCACCCTCATCATGGTCTGTGGACCCCCGGCTCTGCTCCTGCTGGCCTGGACAGCCCTGTCGTGTATGGCAGGTGTCCAGGGCCGCTGGGATGGGGCCGTGGAGCTTGCAGTTTCCAGACGTGTGCACAGGCGTGGCAGCCCAGGCGCTTTGCAGGGGTGTGTGATACCCAGGATGCTGAGCGGTCCCTAGGGTGTGGGCTGGATTGGGCAGTCCTGGGTGGGAGGGGACTAGGCCCAGGGGACATCCAAGCTGAGCCAGGGTCTATGCCATGCTCTCCCCAAGGCCTAATGTGTGTGGCTCCCGCTTCCATGCCTACTGCTGCCCCGGCTGGAGGACACTGCCCGGCACGAACCAGTGTATCTTGCGTGAGTGGGGGTTCAAATAGGGGATGCTGGCATGGCTCACCTGCCTGCCCATGTGCAGGTCAGGAGTGTCGCTGAACTGCAGAAATGGCCCTTGCCAGGTCCTCAGGCTCCCAGACCACCCTGCCAAGTTCATTTGCTTTACCTTACAACCTCCCAATGCCTATCTGCCTGTCCGTCTGTCTGCCTTTCTCTGTTTCTCTGTCTCTTCCTCTTTTGGTCACTCTAGCTCTGTCTTTCTCTGTCTCAATCTTTCTATCTCTGTCTCTTCCTTTCTTTCAGTCTTTGTATTCTTCTCTCAGTCTCTACCCCATGTCTCTCTCTCTCTCTCTCCCTATCTAAGTCTCTCAGTCTTTCAGTTTCTGTCTCTCTGTGCCTCTTAATCTTTCTGTCTGTCACTGTCTCTCTGTCTTTGTTTCTCTTTTGGTCTCCTTTGGTCTCTTGTGACTCTCTGGCTCTCAATCTTCCTCTCTGTCTCTGTCTGTCTGTCTGTCTCTCTCAGACTGTCTCTCTAGTCTCAAGAACCTGACTCCATTCCCTGGGAGAGTCCCCGGCCAACCCGCCACCGCCCCAGCACCTCCACCTCTGTCCCTGCCACTCAGCAGTTCTGGCCCAAACAGCCGAAAGCTGGAGCCTCTGCCCAGCACTGACGGGGTGGGGACGGCCAGGGTTTGGGTCCTGGTCCTGACTATTGCCCTGTCTGCCACGCTAGCTGTCTGTAGGCACACCTGTGGCGAGGGCTTCTGCTCACGACCCAATCTGTGCACCTGTGCGGATGGGAGGCTGGCCCCCAGCTGCGGGATGAGTCCAGATGAGCCCCCGCTCTGAATGCCCTGGGAGCCCAGGCCGGTTTTGCTGAAGGACCAGAGCTGGCGGGCACACCGAGTCCTGCCGCCTTGCACGTGTATCACTGGCAGGACCTGTCACCAACTTACTGTGTGCCTCCTCCCTGTCCTTAGGGTCAGGGTGCAGTGTGAGCTGCATGAATGGGGGCAGCTGCCGAGGGGAGTCCTGCCTCTGCAGGAGGGGCTACACAGGCACTGTGTGTGGGCAGCGTGAGTACCCCCTGCACATCTGGACCTGGGATCCCAGATGGGAGCCTCTACTGCCACTTGCCCACTGCCCATGGGTCACTCTCCAGGGATTGAGGGGACACACTTGTCATAGTCTTATCATTGAGTCTGGGCCAGATTGTGGGGATTCCTGTGTAAAGGCTTGCTTGGGACCCAGCTCCCTGTGCTGTTGGGGGACCTCAGGCCACCCCCCATTTCCTCCATAGCCATCTGTGACCGTGGCTGCCACAACGGGGGCCGCTGCATTGGGCCGAACCGCTGCGCCTGTGTGTACGGCTTCATGGGGCCTCGGTGTGAGAGAGGTACTACCAAGCTGGTCATGGGGAAGGGACCTGGGAGGATGGAAGGGGCTTCCTGGCAGCCTCTGAGATGTGGCTCGGCCCGGAGAGAGTCTAGCTGGCCTCCATCCTTCCTGCCCTGCTGCTGTGAAGGGCAGAGATACCCTCTGCTCCGGGGAAGGAAATCAGGGAGGGCTTCCTGGAGGAAGGGAGAAGTTGAAATTCATGAGATGGATAAGCCAGTGATCACCCTGGGCTGAGGTGGTGGCCCCAGCTGTTGCCGAAACAAAGGCAGTGGAAGCAGGGACGTTTTGTTAAAAGTTGGACATGAAGGGTAAGGGGAGAAATGGAGGCAAGAACAAACCCCACGTCTGATCTGAAAACTGGAGGGAGGGTGGTGTAGGCGATCGGATATTTGAGGTTCTGGGGGCAGAGAAGGGAAGGCAATTTAAAGGCACACATAAAATGGATCCCACAGGAAGCTGTGAATGGTAAGTGGACAGGAGTGGGTGGCTTCGGGGATGCCCAGGCTGGTGAGGTTTTCAGCTGAAGGAGCCGTCAGATTCCCCGGTGTGTGTGGCCAAGGATCCCACAGTGGCGAGATGGGCAGGGCCCTGGACTGACCCCAGTGTGTGGGGTGCTGATGGGGAAGGAGGTGCATCTGCAGCCAAAGCTGGGTTGGAGAGAGTGTATCAAAGAATCAGAAGCTGGAGGGGCAAGCGGGATACCTGGGTTCGAGGGTGGGCTTTGGGAACTGGATTTGACCAGAAAATGGAATTGGAATTTGAGCAATCAGGGTGGCTTAGGGTAGGGTGACCAGACGTCCCGCTTTTGGCGGGACAGTCCCAATTTTTAACAATTTGTCTCGCGTCCCACGGCGTTTTAAAAAAGTCCCGATTTTTGGAAAGAATGCACGAGAAGCTAGGGAACGGCGGGAGATAGACCAAATTTTTAATCAAGAACACCGCCCGCCCCCCCCCGCCCCGGTCAATGGTGTCCTGCTTTACCAATGTTAAAATCTGGTCACCTTACTTAGGGGGAGGGAGGGTCAGTGGGAGGGTGAGAGAGGTGAGGTCTGGGGTGGGTGGGGGGACAGTGAAGGCCCCAGAGAGAGGCAGGGCTGGGTGTCTAAGCAGGAGCGTATGGGGTGGCAGGGTTCTGGGTGAATCAGATGATGCTCTGGGAATGGTGCTTTGGCTTAAGGAGTCAGGACCTGCCAGGGTGTCTGTGAAGGCCCTCCCCCACACTAGGCCTTGAGGGGCTGGCTTTGGCTTCTTCAAGGAGGGGCTTCCCTTGGTCCAGTGCCAGCCCCTTGATTGGAACCATCTGGAGGATGGAGCCAGGAAGTCCCATCTAGGCCTACGCATGGTGGTGGGGGGAAGGGCGCAACCACCTTCACCCGGATGCAGGGGTCAGGGATGTGGTATTACGGGTCCACAGCATTTGGACAGACTAGGCTCCTCCCAAAGTCTAGGAGATTTGACAGGGCTAGACAGGCACTCGAGCTGAGCATACATGGGTCCCTGCTCAAGCTTGAAGGGAGGGTGGGCCTGGGGGACTGTTAGGGGTCTCCAAACATGCCCCAGCTTTGTGGGCTTAGAGATCCTGGCCTCTCTTGAAAGTTGGTTGGGGGATGCTTTGGGGGAAAGGGTTTTGAAAGGTGAGTAGGAGTTGGATAAGGAAGGGGAACACTATGAGTAAAGGCTTGTGGTCATAAAAAAGCCTCCTGTGTTGGGAGGCTGGGAGGAGGCCGCTGCAGGAGTGGTCCAGGCAGGAGCGGTAGAATCCCAGGCCTCAACTGTAGGGATGGAGGTACAGAAGGCTCGGGGGTAGAACAGCCCGAGGCCAGCTGCCAACACCCATGTCCCACAGACTACCGGACTGGGCCCTGCTTTGGCCACATGGGCCCGGAGGGGTGTCAGCACCAACTGACGGGCCTCATCTGCACCAAGGCGCTCTGCTGTGCTACTGTGGGCCGGGCCTGGGGCCTCCCGTGTGAGCTCTGCCCGGCACAGCCACACCCCTGCCGCCGTGGCTTCATCCCCAACATCCGCACCGGGGCCTGCCAAGGTTAGTAAGGGGGTGAGCGAGTGGGGAAGGCCCTGGAGCCTTGGTTCCTCCCTCTGACAGGCCTCTTGTCTCTTGTAGATGTGGATGAGTGCCAGGCGGTCTCAGGCTTGTGCCAGAGGGGCAGCTGCGTCAACACTGTGGGCTCCTTTGAGTGTCACTGCCCGATCGGACACCGGCTTAGTGAGAACAGTGCCAAGTGTGACGGTGGGTCACAGAGAGGGAAGGGAGCTGCCATTGTGCTCTGGGGGGGGCCAGGCTCTGACCCGTGTCTGTCCACACAGATGTGAACGAGTGTCTCAGTGTGCCGGGCCTCTGCTCCGGGGGCGACTGCACCAACACAGCTGGGAGCTACCTGTGCACCTGTCCCCATGGTTTTGCCAGCAGCTTGGATGGCACCCGCTGCCTGGGTAAGCCAGGGCCCAAGGGGGCTGGAGGGGCAGCGGGCGGTGGGAGATGGGCCCCTTGCTCATGGATCTCTGCAGTCCTTTGGTCCACAGGCTCCATGTCCCTTCTTTTTTGATCCCCAGATTCCATCCCCTCTGGCATTCCGGCTCCTTACCCATTGGGCGTTGTGCTCTCTGGATCCCAGTCAGCAAGTCCCTTTGGCCCTCTTCCTCTCTGCCCTGTAGCTGTCTGGTCCCCTATCTGGGCCACTTGACTTCACTGTCCCCCTGTGTCCCTCAGACTCTACCCTTTTGGTTCACTGGCTGTCTTCCTCCCACCCCATCTCCCATGCGTCTCTGACCCTCTGGCCTCCTCTGGTCCTCTAGCCTCCAACTCTGTGCCCTTCTGCCCATCTGTCTCTCTGGTCCTTTGTCTCTAAGTCCCTCTTTCTATTCCCAAAGCCTTTTTTTTTCTTCTTGTACTTAGTTTATTGTTTTTGAGAGAAGCTGAGAGAGAAAGAGAGAGAGAGAGAGAGAGAGAGAGAAAGAAGTGAAATGGGGAGGGCCCAGAGCAGTCTCCATAGTTGTACATCATTAGTTGTGACATGGTTTCATTCCACACAGGTGGGTGTGGGGCCACGCGGGGCGGGAACCAACTGGGGGCCTCCCACATGGGCGGTGAGAACCCGTGCCACTGAGCCATGCCAGCAGTTCCCAGCTGCACCGCAGTTCAGCACATGGGTTTGCATGGGCCGGGGCTCGGAATTGAACCCTAGACCTGACGATTGTGAGGCCAGTGCTTAACTGCTGAGCTATCCCAGCATCCCCTCCAAAGACTTTTTAGGAGTGTCCCATCTTCCCCCCACACTCTAAGACAGGGAAACTGAAAGGGGTTTGCTCGAATTAACAAATCCAGAGCAGATAGTTGCCCACACCCAACTCTGCAGGCCTCCCAGCCAGCATGTGTTCTGGCTTGCCTCTCCCTGGATACCCAGCCTGGCCGGGACGGGGAGACCCTGGGCTCTCGTCCTATCCTAATGTCTTCATAAGCTGGTCATTAGACCTTGTGACCAACAGGGCAGGCCAGGACTATGGACACTTGTGGGGGGTGGGCAGAGTCCTGGTTTGGGGAGGAGGGCAGGGCTTGGCAGTTCCCTCGCACCCCTGAGCCCATCTGCTTGGGCCTCGACCAGGCAGAGGTGGGAGTATTGTGTTTGGAATTTGGCCAGTGTGCTGTGGCCAACACCAGATCTACTTCTTCTCTGGGGCCCATCATGGCCCACATGGAGGATACCTCAGGGCACATCCCCTGAACTGTGGGGGCCTTTCTCAGCTACCAAACCAGCTACCAAACCACTGAGCCTAGATTGAACCAAGGTCGGGTTGCCTCTGAACATGGGCTTGGGGTTCAGTTCTGGGTTCTGACTGCCACCCGAGCTGCTTGCAAACTCTGACCTTGGGCAAGTGACTTAACCTCTCTGTACCTCAACTTCCTCCTCTGTAAGATGGGGATAGGGGATGCCAGGGTGGCTCAGCGGGTTGAGTGCTTGCTTTGCAGCCTCAGGGTCCAAGGATCAAGTCCCGGTCCCAGTCCCGGCCCGTGCAGACCCGTATGCTGAACTGGGGTGTGCTTCCTATGCAGGAGGCCCCGTTTGGTTCCTACCCTGTACGGCCCTGTGTGGACCTGTGTGGAATGAACTTTTGTAGAAACTGATGATGTGTGGCTGTGGGGACTGCTCTGGGTCCTTCCCCTTCTATCTGCCTCTCTGTGACACAATAAAATAAATCTTAAGAAAAAAGGGTGGGGGGTAAGATGCTGCGGTAGGCCAGTGGGTTAAGCGCTCACTTTGTGGGCTTCAGGGTCTAGGGATCAAGTCCTGGTCCCGGCCCTGGAAGGCCAATGTTTCGGTCCCTGCCAAGCATGTACTTCCCATGCGAGAGGCCCCCAGCCTGGTTCCTGTCCTGAGCAGCCCTGCACCCACCTGTGTGGAACAAAACTATGTTGAAAACTGATGACGTACAACTATGGAAACTGCTCTGGGCCCTCACCCTTCTCTCTGTTTCTCTCTGTCTCTGAATGTCTCTGTCTGTGTCAAACAATAAAAATAAATCTTTTAAAAAAATAGACAGGGATAATGGCAATACCTACTGCATGGAGTCATGGTGAGGATGAAACGCAATTGGAGTGGTTTGCCCAGGGCTGGCTGGCGTGCGCACTCAGGACACATTCACAAGAACAGGCGAGCAGGGAGGCTGGGGCTATGACAGCTTAGCAGGGCCGGATCCCGGCGGGTGCTGCATAAGCAGTGCAGCGTCATTCTTACTTTCTGTCTCTGTCTTTCGTACTTGAGAGGCAGCTGCTTGGTCAGAGCCCTTGGGGTTCAGGGATCTGGGTTCCCATCCCCCCTTCCTCTATAGCAGCAGTGTGACCTTGAATGAGTCCCTTCACGGGCCTGGGATGGTGTTGGGAGTGCAGAGCCCCCCTCCTACATTCTCTTGGGGGAAGGAGGTTCCCCAGGTGTGTGGGGTGTGGCCAGGGAGGTGGAACGATTGTGTGTTTTCTAAGCCTGGGGCAGGTCAGGGTGGGAGGGGTTTCTCCACTGTGGGCCAGCGGCCAAGATTTGTGGGTTTTTAAACCTAAAAGTGTGCTCTGTGAGTCAGAGCCCAAGATGCCTGACCACCAAGTAGAGCCGGCAGACTGCGGGCACAGTGGGAAGTGGAAGAGTGTCATGGTTCTTAGGCTTGGGGAGCCTCGGCCTCAGTTTCCCTAGGGGCTGCAATTACTGGTCCACCAGTCTGTTCCTAGGGCCCCTCCTCAAATTCACAGCCTCTCAGTTTTCCCAGAATGCCCAGGGCTGGCAACTGGGGACACACACCTATAGATCCCAGTGTCTCTGCTTGAGCGTCCAGCCTGACCTCCCACTGGGGCAGACCCCCAAGCCAAGGAGTCTTCCTCAGTGTGGTTGAGTACCCACAGTGATGGGAGCTGACTACCAGTGCTAGCTTTAGGTGTTTGGAATGAGCCCAAAATAGCCTCCCTGGGATCATGTGGAAATCTAGGTAATAAGAGCCTCACTCAGTGAGGGTCGGCCACAGCGCACTCCACTTTTTATCTGGGCAGTGCTCTTCTTTAAAGATTTATTTTTATTGTCTTTTGACAGAGAGAGAGAAAGACAGAGAAGGGGGAGTGCCCAGAGCAGTCTCCATAAGTTGACAGCATTAGTTTTCCATATAGTTTCCACAGGTGGACATGGGACTGCGCAGGGCAGGAACTGGGCCGGAAGCCTCCCTCATGTTCCCCAGCAAGAACTGAACTGGGGGCACACCCCAGTCAGCATATGGGTCCGCATGGGCCGGGGCTGGGATTCAATCCTTGTGCTCCAGGGCTGCAAAGTGAGCGCTTAACTCGCTGAGCCATCCCAGCTTCCCCTGGGCAGTACTCTTCTAAGGTGAGGTGGGTGCTATTGTATAAATGGAGAAACTGAGGCACAGAAAGGCAAGGAGACCTGTCCTGCAGTGCGGATGGAGCTGGGAACTGAGCCTCCCACTTGCATTGCAGACCACCGGGCCGGCACCTGCTTCTCGCTTCTCCATGTGGGCCGCTGTGCCGGAGACCTCGCAGGCCACTACACGCACAGGCAGTGCTGCTGTGACAAGGGCAGGTGCTGGGCAGCCGGCCCAGTCCCCAGGCTGTGTCCTTCTCGGGGCTCTGGTGAGTGGTCTGGGGACTGTTTCCTGCCCTCCTCGGCCCCCAGAGCTCCGGCCTCAAAGCCTGCTTCCTCACAGATGAGTTCCAGCGGCTGTGTGGCCAGGGGCTCCCGCTGCTGCCCTCCCACCCTGGCCTCCCTGGCTTTGGATCCAACAGCGGCGTGGGGCCTGGCCTTGGGCCTGCACAGCACAACCCCCATGGCTCCAATGGGCGTGGCGTTCCCAGCCTGGGCTTGGGCGACGCCAACATCGGTGAGGCCTGGGACTTAGGATGAGGGGGTCCAGGCCTCAGAGAGAGGGTCAGGGCTTCAGCCTGGGGTCCTGGCCTGGGTAGAGGGGGTGAAAGTATTCACAGTGGACTGGGAGTGGGGGAGATTGGGGATCTGGATCTCAAAGTCAGTGTTTGAGCCTTGGGTAGGGGCTGAGGTGGGAGTCTCACCCCACGGTGAGTATCTGGGCTTGTGGTGGTGGGGGCTCTCAGCCAGTGTGGGAGTCTGGGAATCTAGGGCAGGACTCTGGGATAAAGTGAGAGAGCCTGGGCGTTGAAGGTGGGGTCCCAGCCTCAGAGTGGGAGTCTGAACCCAGACACAAGACCCAGACTTGGGGCCGGGGGCCAGCCAACACTCAAATGCCCCCGTCGTCCCTGTTTCAGGTACAGCCACCCTGAATCAGACCATTGATATCTGCCGACACTTCACCAACCTGTGCCTCAATGGCCGCTGCCTGCCCACCCCTTCCAGCTACAGCTGCGAGTGTAACGTGGGCTACACGCAGGATGTCCGGGGGGAGTGCATCGGTGAGACGCGGCGGGTTGGTGGGGGGGGGGGGCGCAGCCTGCCGGGCCGGGGCTCAGGGACGTCTCCCCACAGATGTGGACGAATGCTCTAGCAGGCCTTGCTACCATGGAGACTGCATCAATACCCCCGGCTCCTATCACTGCCGGTGTCATGAGGGTTTCCAGGCTGTGGTCACCAAGCAGGCGTGTGTGGGTATGGCCATCCATCTGAGAGTAGGGGCGATAGGGGGCTGGCCAGGTGGAGCCTGCATTTGTGGCTTGAATTAGTCTGTGGGGACCCCTGCTGACTGCCCACCTACCCCCTCCAGATGTGGACGAGTGCACTGTCAGCAGTGGCCTCTGCCACCATGGCCGCTGCATCAACATGGAGGGCACCTTCCAGTGTGTCTGCAACGCAGGCTTCGAGCTCAGCCCTGATGGCAAGAACTGTGTGGGTGAGTCGAGGGCAGACAGGTGGGTAGGGCTCTTCTGGGCCACACGAGTTGCCTCTTAGGGCCGTGTTACAGATTTATTCCTGCTGCATGATCCACCTCCCTCCTTAAATGGGATGCTCTGCTCTCCTCCCTGACCCCAGCCAGCCCCCCTGAGAGCACCTCTATGCCTTTCCCTCATTTCTTTTTCTTTTCTTTCTTGGTAGTCATTTATTGCTCAAAACTGATACTTTGGCCTTCCTTTAAATTATACTATTTTCGGGAAGCCGGGATGGCTCAGTGGGTTAAGCGCTCACTTTGCAGCCCCAGGGACTGAGGATCGAATCCCGGCCCCGGCCTGTGCGGAACCATATGCTGAGCTGGGAGCTCCCCCGGTTCAGTTCTCTCTCTCTCTGTGTCTCTGTCTCTGTATCTCTCCCTCTCTCTGTCAAAAATAAAAATAAATAAAAATATATTTAAGAAACCAAGTTGATCTTAAAAAAAAAAATATTATACTATTTTCTTGCGAGCTGACCTTTTTCCCTTTCCTTTCATTTTTTTTAAAATTCAGGTGAAATTCACACAACATAAATTTAATCATTTAAAAGTGGCCGATTCACTGTCATTTGGTACTTACCCAGTATTGTGGTTTTGTTGCAATAAAATCTACATAGCATAAAACTTATCATTTTAACCATTTTAAGTGAGCAATTTGGTGGCATTTAGTATATTTTTAGTGCTGTGCAATGACGAGGCTGGCCAGATGTACCACTAAAATAATGGTGCTGTCCCTTTTCAAACATATGTGTGGTCAGCCTACTGGACCTTGAGCTTAGCCCAGTGAGACTAGGGCGACCACACATACCATTTGAAACGGGATGGTACTGATGTTTTCTGTCCCATTTAAAATGGGGCATCTGGTCAGCCTAGCAACTACTATCTCATTTATCCAATTTTGGGGGCATTTAAAAAATTGTTCCCTTCTTTCTGTCTCTTTGTCTCTGTCTCTGTCAAAAACAATAAAATAAAAAAAAACTTAAAAAAAAAGGCGGGGTGCGGTGGGGTTGAGGGGAGACAGGATGGCTCAGCTGGTTAAGCGCTTGCTTTGCAGCCCTGGGGTCTGAGGATCAAGTCCTGGTCCCAGCCCCAGTCTGTACGAACCCATATGCTGAACTGGGGTGTGGCCCCACCTCATTTTGGTTCTCGTGGGGGCATGCCACACATACGGAAGGCCCCTACCCAGCCCCCACCCTGCATGGCCCCCACCTGCCTGTGTGGAATGAAGCCATGTTGAAAAGTGATGATGTGCAACTGTGGAGACTGCTCTGGGCCCTCCCCCTTCTCTCTGTCTTTGTCTCTGTCTCTCTCTGTCAAAAACAATAAAACTATATGTAAAAATTGTGGCAAAATACATAAATATGCCATATTTTTCCATGTATAAGATGACCCCCCCCC